>LBNU01029141.1:202955-222523 GCA_014162995.1 Artemisia annua
TGAGGTGCATGCGAATAATCCTAGATCGGGCGCATGAGGTGCACGTGAAGGTACTCTCCAACTTATGTCTATTTTGATGTATTCCAAAGTCTTTGTATGTATCCAATATCCTTGATGTGGACCACATTTCTCTTGCAGACCTTCTTAAGGGAAGATCAATAACTACTTAGCGTATGAATTTGGTATCTTTATCGGACTAAATCATGTTGAAACGAGAAAATATGAAGCAATTCATTTCTCAAATCAAATAAAAAAATTCTAGATGCACTAAGATTTGGGAGCGGGAGGTGACCACACACAAGTAACTTCCATGAGTGGTATTGGTATCTAATGTCTAAGTAGGCGGTGATCTCATTTTTGCACTTAGTTTGGGACTTGTGAAAAATTAGGGACGATGAATTTTATCCAATAGGTCACTTTTCTATGAATCGTGTTCTTGCTCTATGACCCTTAATCGTTATTGAAAGATAATGAAAGTCAAGCACACCGTCATAAGCTAAAGTAGTATAATATATGATGTACATAGTCAAAAATAGAAAACCGGGGCGTTTTAGGGAATAAATGATTTTGTATCTCCTTTGAACGTTTTGCTACTTTTCAAAGTTAGTAAAGAGAGGTGTGAAATTATTTATCTTTAAGGCGTGATGTGATTACATTGCGTGAGGACACGCAATACCTTAGTCTGGGGGATTTTGGTATGTGCTTATTCACATACCTTTTATTCACCATTTTTAGACTATTATAGACCAAAAACTAACGTTAAAAGCCAAAGATATCGTGTTTTTGTGTTTATGACTGTGCATGTAAGGATATTGCAAAAACAACAGTGAAAAGCAACCTAAAAGCCTAAAACGAGCACGAGATGTGGAAAAGAGTTCTAAAGTCAAGCAAAAGATAAAATATACTTAAGAAAAGCCCGTGAAGACAAATTATTTCTCAAAGGCTCAAGAAAGTAAAAGAGACACTTAATCAAAGCTCAAAGATGATTATGAAGTTAAACTTTCCAAATCCGAGCAAGTGATCACTTTTAAGCTTTTGAAGACCTTTTGGAAAGCTCGTCAACACATCACCTCAAGTTACAAGGGCCTAAGTTTAATTTTTAGAAGTTATATTAAGTGTGTAATGTAGTTTATGTGTCTTGTTCATGAGATGTAAAAGTTTAGGGGGCAAAGTGTATACAAAGAAAAACTAAGACTCCCCCTAGCTTGATAAATACTCCATCTAAGCTTCATTTTGAAGCTAGCCCTTATTTTAGTTTTAATTAGTGTGTGTAAGTTTTTATTAATGCATATTTAGTTTTCATGTCTTAATCTTTCAAACTTATTTCTCTTCATCTTTAATCTTCTTGTTTAATCTTTACAAGCTTTGTTTTTAATCTTTCATATAAGCTTTTATAAGTTGTTGTCACCTTTGCATGGTTTTATAGTTGATTCAAATGGATAAGCTCATGGGCTAGGGCTTGTTTGTTTGGTTTCTTGGTCGTAGCTTATTTAAGCTTATTTATAAGCTTTTTGTCTTTCAAACTTGTTCTCGATTAATCTTCTATTAGTTTTTGTCACGCTTTAATCTTTTGTCACGTAAAAAAATAAGTTCCATACATGTTTTTTTTTAGGTATTTGCGAGTAAGGATTTTATGTGTGTTTTGCGAGTATCAAAGCTAGTATTTGCGAGTAAGAATCTCAAAGTTGCGAGTAAGGTCCATGTTTTTGCGAGTATGATAGCTTAAATTTTGCGAGTAGGACTTTTAGGGTTTTGCGAGTAAGCTTAAGTTTTTGCGAGTATAGTTTTAAAAATTGCGAGTATCATTTTTCTTATTTTAGCGAGTAAGCTATTTTCATTTGCGAGTATGATTCTTGGCAAAGCATTCTTGCGAGTATGGTATTTCAGATCTTGCGAGTATCAGTTTTAAATATTGCGAGTATGGGTATTTTAGGTCTTGCGAGTATGAGTTTTAAAAGAGTAGCGAGTATGGTGTCTCAATCAATTTCTTTTGCGAGTATCAATATTGTTTTGCAAGTTTCATTCTAAGTCTTTAATTAGTTTAAGTTTTCTTTTTAGTGTCGAGTTTAATTAGTTTTGAGTTTGGATCTCATTTGTTACATAAGCCGAGCTTCGCTTCTTACCACCTCATCGTTAATCGAGTGAGGTTTATTTCTCTTATTTCTAAACAAAACTCCGTCGAATTTTCTTAAAACCTTTTTAATTTTATTACGACTTATTTTACTTTCTTTTCTTATTCGTTAACTTTAGTAGTTTAATCTTTAAACCTTTCTATAGTTCAATTTTTCTTTTAGTTAATTAAAACTTAAACTCCAAAAACATTTTATTTATTTCTTTCTCTTATAGTTTCAAGTTTAATTTCATTTCTTTTACATATCACTTGTCTTTATGTTTTCTTTTCTCGTTCCACTTATTTCTTTTACTCTTGTTCTTTATTTCATTTAAGTTTTAAACAATCTTTCGTAGTATAACTAAAACCAAACCTCATCTTTCAAACGTATTCACTTCACATAACTCACGAGTCGAGTGACAAGATCAATTTCAACCCTCGTTGGGACAACGATGCGTGGTTCAAAGCTTTCACTAGCTAGAATTTGACGATCAATGAGCTTTCTTAGTCTCAGGGTATCTTCTTGAGATTAAGTTGTCCTCATAGAGGTACTTTCCAAAGATTTCAGGAAGCTCAAGATTTTGAAGGTTATTAGCATTTCTCATACCCTGAGAGAAGTTTAACCATCTCTCAGGGAGACTGTTGACAAAGCCAACATTGATTTCATGCTTAGACAAGGTGACACCATCATTTGTCAGTTCGTTTAGGAGGGTCTTATAACGGGTATAGGTTTCTGAGAGACTTTCAGTGTCTTTGGCCCTGAAAGTATTGAACTCAAGTTTCAGGTCTATGACCTTGTTTTCCTTGGTATCTGAGGGACCTTCATAGCTATAAACCAAGTCAGTCCAAGTCTGCTGGGCAGTAGGACAGTTTATGACTGATTTTATTATATCGTCAGGAAGACATGATATAATGATGCATTTTAGGCGTTGGTCTTGGTTGACCACCCTTCTCTCATCTATAGTCCACTGACCTTCAGGTTTGACTAAACCTTCAGCTGTTTTTGGAATATATCGACCTTCATTAATGAGCTTAATGTAATAAGGTTCCATCCCATTCAGGTAGCAAAGCATTCGCTTTTTCCACTTGTTAAATTTACCAACTTCAAGTCGGGGAGCAGTAGCAGAGTAGCTTCCTCCCTTTTTATCGACTAGTTGGGGTACATCATTTTCAGCCATTTTGGGATCTTGATTTTAAAAACTTTGAGCACTCTGTGGTTTTGAAGAAAGTTTTATAAACCAGAGGCTCTGATACCACTTGTTGGTCCCGTTTACCCGGTTAAGTTAACTATGAAGTTAATCTAAACGTGTATTATGGCATAATGATGTAATGAAGTTCTTTGATAAAAACAAGATATAAGAGTAAAACGTAAATCAAAACACAAGGTAATTTTCAACGTTTAATTCTTATTAGAAATGAATCAAAGAATTATACCCAAGTGTTTGCGGAATAAACACTTGGGATTGAAACGACAAGTATGGTGTGTTTCTCCTCACTAAACTTAAGCTATGCTTAAGTGACAACTAAGGTACAATCGAGCTATCTCGAGTACAAGTATGTTCTTTGGAGGAGAAAAGGGTTTGTGAATGTCTAAGCATTAATTACACAAACTTAACCTTTTCTCCTCTTTATGATCCTATTTATACACAAGTATAATACATACTATTGTCCAATGGATTAAAGACTTCATAAGATAAATCTTTAGAAGATCTTGTTTACTGTTGAAAGCAACCCATATTGGGTTAGAAGACAGATAACCTTTTTAGGCTTAGGCTGGATTGTAGCCAAATAAGGAAAGTTTGACTTATAAAGTGATAAAGCACTTTATTAGAACAGTTCAAACTTTCCCTCCCAATCCCGCCTATTCTTCAGTCTTCAGGTAGCTTTCTTCAGTCTTCATAGTTGGTGAGGAGACTTGGGGATTCAGTGAGCTATTGTCATCACTCACTGAATCCATCATCTTCTTCTTTGGCTTAGATGCCACTCACTGAGAGTCCGCCTCACTGAATGGAAAACCTTTCTTCGTTAGGCTTGTTCTAAGCATCCTGAAGATGACTCACTGAGTGACTGTTCACTCAGTGACTTGATTATGTTTAAGGAAGTCTAACACTTAGGTTATTTTATGTTCAAATCCTAGTTAAGGAAAGCTTGGGTAATTTCAGTGACCCAACATTTGTTTAATGCATACTCCTATATAGTTCACCAACTCTACTATGCTTTAGGTCCTTTGTTTTAGTTTTTTCTTAAAGCCCTTTTATTGGATTTTGTCAATTTTTTGTGCCTTATGGCTTTATAATATTGTTGCATTTTCCACAAAAAGAAATACCTAACTATATATATGATTGCGAAATAACCAAGCTTTTGCATAAGGTTAATGCATTGGACTTAGATTCTGAACAATGTTTTGAACACAAGGTTGCATGATTACATAAATAACGAAAAATTGACTAATTGGATCCAATTAATGTACGTCGTACATTTGAAAATTAAGTTGGCCCCGACCCTGACCTCGACCCTTTATGACACCTAACACGTACATAAACCAATTATTCATTTAGTTACGTTTTTTGTCATATATGTTTTGGCACTAGAACGTACTTTGAATTATTAGATTGAACATTTATGTGTGTGTTTCGGCACTAGAAAGTTGTGTTAAATTAATACGTGTTTTGTTTTGTATTGGTATAATTCGAAGTACGTTCTACTACTAGCTACTTATTATGTACTTAACAAAGGTTTTTATAGTTACACAAATACATACATTCATGATACTATTGTTGTGGGCAAGTAACAAAATACATCATATTAAATTCAATTGGTACCCACAACCTTAAATATATATATATCGTTTTGGGCAAGAAACAAAATAGTTAAATTCAATTGGTGCCCACAACCTTAAATATATATAAATATGTTTAACCATACAATAACGACTACTTTTAATTAGTTCACATTATAGAAGTGCTCCAAAATGTGCCGGTATACCTGTCTTATTAAACATGAAACAATTTAATCAGATAACATGAAATTAAAGTGCAAAGAAAAATAACGTGTTTGGTCTATTTGGTATGTGTGTGACCCATCGGTCAAGAGGTTGTGGGTTTAAGGCTCGAGACATTTGTGAGATACTTGCGTGAGATAAGTGGTGCAGGTGCGTAAAATCGTTGTTCAAAAAAAGTTAATGTGATAACAAAATATTGTTTTTGTTGAGGTATACTCCGTAATTACTTTATATAACATTGTCTAACGAGTTATATCTGTTAAGTCCGGATTATTATCATTCAAGCAATAGATTTATTATGATTTTAGACTATACTAGTTGCAAGAACCTTTACTC
The DNA here is from genome assembly GCA_014162995.1 of Artemisia annua. NCBI lineage: Eukaryota > Viridiplantae > Streptophyta > Magnoliopsida > Asterales > Asteraceae > Artemisia > Artemisia annua. Next base: position 208,403 of record LBNU01029141.1, read on the forward strand.
ATTTTTCATTAAAAAAAACAAAAAAAACTCGGTACGGTACGCTTCCGTGGAAAATTCAGACTTTCTTTTTGATGCTGCGATCACGGCCCCTCTACCATATCTGTACAAATAGGCACTTATGGTGAAATTTTGTTTTAGAACAATAACTAACTCGGTGAACTTTGTTTCGAAAACATATATAAGAATTGGACTCGATCACTTGAACTATATACGTCATTTTTCGATGGTTATTGGATTCTTCAAATTAATTTCCACATAAATTTTCGTTTAAGTATTGTCAATGATTTGTTCTCATCATCTCATAATACAAAGATTTTACAGGTTCTTGTAGGTTGGTCAAAAGAGTATAAGGCCCATTTGAGTGATCCATGAAAAGCCCATTTATATATATATATATATATATATATATATATATATATATATATATATATATATATATATATAAGGCATGGTCTGTGCCTTCATAGCTAAGGGTCAGAGTTGTTTGTATTTGCTGTGTTTTTAATATATCTATTGCCTTTTCGGANGCTACCAAGAACCGATTGGATCAACGTTAGGCGTCCCCCGAAAGAAATCGATTTAGCTTTCCATTCTGAGAGTCTATCTTTAAATTTTTCCACGACAGGCCCCCAACTACATACCTTATTCATATTAACCCCAATAGGTAGCCCAAGATACATGAAAGGTAAATTTCCTGGACGACACTTTAACATACGAGCCATCTCTTCTACTTCGGCTTGATGAACGCCCAATCCATAAAGCTTGCTCTTACTTAAATTGATCTTAAGACCTGAAGCTTTTTCAAAACATTTTAACATCCACATCAAATTCTTTCCAATGTTTCTGCTCCACTCACAAAAAAATATTGTATCATCTGCATACTGTAAATGTGAAACCACCACTTGATCTCTTCCGACTGTGATCCCCTTCAGCACGTTGTTATTAATTGCTTCATTGACTACAACATTAATTCCTTCTGTGGCTATTAAAAATAAGAATGGAGATAAGGGGTCTCCTTGTCTAATACCTCTTGACATCTTGAACTCCTCTGTAGGCGAGCCATTCACCAACACTGATATTGAAGATGTTCGAAGACATGCGTCAATTAAAAGCAATTAAGAGCCCATTTAGATAAAATGAAACATGTTATAACTTAAAATAAATCAATGCTTGTGGTGTGAAAATATTTAACGAAGGACTTTTTTTGATTAAAAGCAAATTATTTGTTTTATGTCAAAATTATCAAGATACTTTTGCCATAGAAACTCAAATTGTTTACAGGTCGATAAGTAGATAACAAACTCGGTTTTCAAGTATAGAGGTTGTATACAGCCATATTTAGTTACTGTTTTTATTTAAAGCATTAAAGTATCACGATCCTTTTCGAACGAAATCATGCATAACGAGGATAAAGGTGAACCGGAAGTCCCTTGGCAAGCTTAGGCATCGGGTTGACAATGATTTTTCATTCAGGATAACCTTTTCCCACTTATATTTTATCACGAGATGATGCATGAATACGAGTATCTCTAATCGTGCATATTCTCTTCCTGGACAAATATGAGGTCCTCCTCCAAATGGTACGAACGTATATGGTGCAGGTCCTTTGCCATCGAATCTTGATGGATCAAGCTTTTGAGGCTCGGGAAATACTTCAAGGTTTTTGTGAGTCGAGAGTGCACTCCAGTACAGCTGAAACATTGAAGAACCGTAATAATTAGCCAATAAATCAAAGCTATACATAATAGATTGAGACCATATATATTGATCGAGTGATGAATATATGCATCATGCATGCGTGTTGGCGGATTACCTTCCAACCTTTTGGAATGGAATAACCATTATATACGAAATCAGTAATGGCTTCTCTAAAAGAACCTTGAAGAGGTGGAGCTAATCTAAGGACTTCACATGCCACATTCCAAGAGTACTTCATCTTCGACAGGTGCTCCCAGTTCAACAATTCTCCTGGGTGCTTTAGATTTTGCGATTTCCGATTGTTCTATATTTATCAATGTAACTTGTCATTCTTAAATTTTTATATATTGTTGATATCATAAGTCTTCTATCAAACTAAAACTTGAACTTTAAGCAAATCTAATATATACTCTATGAAATTTGAAAAAGATCTCTGATTTTACAGATGACGACCAGGAACCATGAATAACATTTAGTACCTTTTAAGACTCCCTCGTAAATTTCTGGCAAGTCAGCAAGAAACTTTACAATGAATGCGCATGTTGAGGCTTGCATTACCATCGCCACCAATCAACAAACCAATGATTAGGTCAGCGATGTCAGCTTCTGCAATGAATTGGCCATTTGGCCCTCTTCATCACAAAGCATTTGTCACAATATGTCTTGTATAGGTGAAGCTTTCCCATTGGCCAAATCAATCTTTCTTTGCTTTATGATTGCAATAATTTCTTTTCTGATGAAGTTGCCTGCATTTATTGCTCTCCGTAAAGGTGTCTAAGGAAGGTCTATTGGGATAGAGAAAATCCCCGGAGCAAATTTCTCGAATGGGCTAGATAAGTACTTGACCTCTTCGGGGTCTTCAATACTCACAAAGATCTTGCATGCTATCGAAAAAGTGAAGTTTTGGGTGACTTCATGTGTCACAATTTGGTCCATAGTTCCATACCGTCCCATTTGGTTTTGAATAGTCTTTGCGCCTTCATGTCCATGACTGGGACGTATTGGCGTAGGGATTCAGGTCTGAAGGAGCTACTAATCATCTTTCTCTTGTTCATGGTTTCACCCGCAGAAGGGAGGATCTTTTCCACTGAAGCAGGCCAACATGCCTTAACAAGTTTGTTTTCATTTGAAAACAAAATTTGTTGCCTGCCGACCCACAAAACACTGCTGCGTCTTCCAGCATGAGCGATGTCTTGAACACATCAGGTGACAATCTAGCCATGCGGTCGAAGATGAACTTTTCAGGGTGGCCTTTCCAGCCGTTGGCGAGAAATTCTAGAGTTTCACCAATCACTTGCCATCCGGTTTGACCAGGTGGGAGCTTTCTATCTACAACCGGCTTAGACTTGTAAAACACAAAATGTAATGAAAATGGGACAAGAACAACAATGAGAGATAGGAAGATAGCATAGATGAGATCAACCATTATTATTGAGTGTTTTGGTTGCTTATTTTAGTTATGAACTATGGCCGACTATATATATATATATATATATATAGAAAATAATACATGCACACGTGTTCAAGAAGTTTTACATGCAATGCATTAAATTTTGAGATCAACCATTATTATTGAGTATTTTACTTTTTCTTATATAACACTAGTTGCAGCGATTAGTTTGTTTATCATTGATTATAAATAATGTCGAAATTTTGATGGAGTTTTGCTAAGTTTGTTATATTTTATTTGTTTTTGTTTTTTTTTTCTAATAGCTTGCTTGGTTTGTACAATATCTTCTTTTAATTGGAATTTTCATCGAGAGGGTGTATTTAATAAGTACTAACATTTAATAAAAAAAAAATTGAAGGAAAAAAGTTGAATCTAGCATTTATACTTTTGGCTTTATTACTTGTGCAAGGAATAGAGAATTTATGTTTGAATTGATTGTACCTGATGTTTTATTGTTTGTTGCCGAATTTTTAAGTTTCAATTATTTTAGTGCAATTAATGTCCAAAACAAACTTTGTGCATTGGTATAAGATAGTAAGATTCTTACTATGTATTAAACCATTCACTATCTAGTAAACTTTTAAACCATCGTATTATTGTAATCATCTATCATTTTATACTATCAGGATTTTCGTGTGTTGTGGCGGTAGGTATTTTGTAATCAAAAATTTTGATGAGCAATAATTTTCGATCACATGTTTTTCATGATAATGACTTTCACGAATTGAAAGAATTTTAAAAAATAACTTATTTATCTCACACTATTTCATATTAAAATGTTAAGTACATGTGTATCATGATGGAATTGCGATACGAAAACGATAGTTAGTAGTATTACGATGTTGTAATGATTGATTGTGAAAAGTACTCGCTAATCGGTAGATGTTGTATAATATTCATCAAAATATTATATAACGTGTAAAAGAGTCTTCGTACTTTGTGTTTACATATTTTTATACATTAAAAATCACTTAAAAATATTCGTACTTTGACATGTATTATTCTCTTTAATTGAATTTATAATAATTTGTGATTTCACTTAACTTGTACTAAAATACATACCATAGGTGATAACTGTTTTATGAATATGCAATTTTTAAAATTGTTAAATGTCCATAACCAAACAAAAATTCTGCATTAAACTTACGTAAATTAATGTTTTAAATAGTTATGTGTAAATGAGTTATTCTTTAATGTATTATACATATCATTAATCATTTATGCCTATTGCATATTAATTTGTAGTCCTGAAAAATAAGATTGTCTTTGTCATTTAATGGGGGAAATGAGCTTCCTCCATTAAATGGAGGAAGACAATTCCCTTTATTAATAACTAAGACAATTCAAAATTAATATTAAGCAATACAACTATGCATGCATATTGTACAACTAGAAGGGTACCCGCGCAATGCTGCGACGGGTACCCGGTGACTATTATTGTGGCGAGCAAATATTTTTCAGGGGTCCGGTGGTGGAGGGGTCTTGTGGTGGCGGCAATGATGGTGGTGGTGAAAGTAAGTGAGCCGAGAGAGAACCTGTCGGTGGGTTGTGTGTGTTTTTTATATGATAGGCTTATGTGTAGTATGCATACTTAAGGTCGGGGCAAGGCTCAATTTTAATGGGTTGTTACAAGTTTTCATATGGTTTAAATGTGATCCATGAAATATTGGAGGATGTTACAAGTATGAGAATTTAAGACATTAATTATGTGTACTGAATTTTTATGCTTAGCAAAAGTAACTTTCTTTTTATAGAAATGTTTTTGGTCTTAAAAATTTTAAGACTACTATATTTCAAACTAGATTAACTACCCGCCCGATGGGCGGGCTAGTTTCGATATATTATTTACATAAATTTAAGATATTTGTAATTTAAATCAAATAGTTTAATATAAAGTAGAATAAAACAAAAAAAAGTTATTTGAATGTAACCAATATTTATATCTATAGTACTGATAATTTATTAATTATTAGAAACAAATCACCATTGTTGATTGATATAAACCATTAAAATAAAAGTACATCACATAGCACGGAATTTCCGTCTTATCTAAGTTTGTGTAAAACTTCTTTAAATACAACGTTGTTTGTTTTATCAGTGTAGTTACCATCTCTATCGCAACAAAGAACTCTCAACCCTTCTTTTCTCTTAACCCTTGAAACAGCTACATACAACTGAACATGAGAAAAAAACATGACGCTTTAAAAAAAGCTCAACTTTTGACAAAGTTTGCGCTTGAAAACGTCATCAATGAAAGAGTTTTATAAATGTAACATATACTTATACTTATACTTATTTATTCATACAATAAAGATCGGCATTATTGCTTCATATAAATTTCCAATTGTTTTTATGTTGTAACCACCGAATTCAATCTTAAATATGTATCTCACTCCAACTTTTCTAAGTTTTTAAGGTACGTTTCGACATCACTACGCTAAATAAAAATAATGTTCAATTAAGGAATGACATGGTATTAAGTTAGTCAATTTTAATGAAAACAATTGTGGCCAATCACACAACATAGGTAGCTTGCAAATGGAAGGTAAATTTCATTTTGTTCAGGAAACATAAATTAACACCAACAATTTTCAGAACGAAATAATTTATACGAAAGGGTTACCACACTGATCACTCAGATCATCGATAGTCTTTGTTGTGTATTTCTTATAGAGTTCGTCTAAAGTAGAGAAGACTTTTCCCGAAGTCAGTTGGCTAATCTTGTTAGAAGATGACTCAGTTTCATTTTGCAACGATAGTCCACGCTTCTCAAAAACTCAATGGTGTACACAACTGCATAAATGGTAATAATTTTTATATCAAAAGAAAATCAATGATTATAGGTATTTATTTTAATAATTAAGGCCAATGTAAAAATGATTAGTTAATAAATCTTACAGGTTCAATAGATCTTATCTCACATAAGCCGTCTTTCACGATGCTGTTCGGGTGTCTTTAAAAAAAGAGTTTGGGTGTAATCTTGACCTTTTCTGGTAAGAATAGCTCTATGTGGTATTCACTCTCATTGGAACTGTCTTAGTGTTTACCTCATTATTGCACCAGTTTGCTCAGTTTTTGTTTGATTTTGAAACAATATTGAGTTAAAGATTGGAAATTTAGCACAAAAGTGAGAAGTAGTATTTATATGAAAGTGACATTAGCTGATAAATACCTGACCCAACAAACCACCAAATTTGCTCTCTAAACTCATCATTCTTCCAAGACCTTTCTCAGTGTTGATGGAAATTGCAAAAGCCGAAGCGTATGCCCGGTGAGAGCAGTATCAAAAACTATCACCGAATATTCCATTGTTTGCACCAACCTTGAATCAGATTATAGAAACAATAAATGTTATATCCTAAAATATCCTTGATCTAAATATGTATTATATACTGCCTATATTCCACTTGACGAGTCCTCGTTCGACAATTGAAAGTCAAACATTAAACCTCATTTTTCACTAAAACCTAACTTTAAGATACAAAATAAAACCCTATTATCAAGAAACCATAAAAATTTTCTTACCATTTGAAGATCAGTGAAAGAGCCATAACAAATGAATCGACTCACATTGTCACACATTGGCACTGAAATTGATCGACTCACAGTGGCATTGAAATTGTCAAATATTGATTTATTTCATCTACTCCATGACCGGAACATGGGATGGAATATAGTCCTGCAAATAAATTTGAAGATCAGTGAAAGAGCCATAATACAAACTTTATGCGAAAAAGGAGTTTATCTTAATTTTGCTGTAAATACAAACATTATTCGAAGATCAGCAACATGAGTGGCAGTCATTATAAGACTCCTGCCACTCTTTAACTCAGCAAAGACCCAATCCCTTTCATCCTGGCTTTTATCACCATGGATGGATAACAAACGCCATCCATCCATTCTAAGTTGCAGTGTCACTTGATCACATCCTTTCTTTGTTCCATAAATATAAGAATTCTGCTTCCATCCATCATTTCCTTGAGTAGTCTGATCAGCCTACAAAGAATAAAAAATTCAATATTTAAAGACCAATTTTTCTAACTATCCGCTTGATTTTTAGAAAGTACCACTTTATACCTAGTGTACTTTTCCGCGTCTGTTACAACTTCTATAACCTGGTTTATTGACTGGTTTTTTATGCCACATAAACTAAGAACAAATAGTTTAATCTATGGATCAACACGAGGATGATGATCTGTGATTGGTTCTTTGTGATTGTTGTAACATTAGGCGGCAATATTATTAAAATACACTAAAATTTAAACTTTCAAAATTTTATATCTACTATTGTTTATGGATATGGAGTTACGAGTTCAATGTTTACAAAAGAGTTATGAGAATCTATTGAGGTTTAAGGGTGTTACTGTATCTGATTGGTCTGGCATACTGGTCTACAGGTTTAAGGGTGTTTGGGACAGTGGGTCAGCATTATGTAGTTGAATGGGTGTCTGGCACAATATTTTTTGGTCTCTATTTCCATGCAGACTTAGTGCAATTGGGTTGTTATGGTCTATATTGCTTCATAATATTGTTAAAGATATAAAATAATTAGTTTGACTTATGTGGTCAAACCCATTAACTTATGAAATTCAAGTTTGATTTTTGTTGTCAAACCCATTAACTTAAAAGCAAATATTTCTTCAACATATAGTAACAGAGGTAAATTTATTACTTTATACACATATTAGTTTATACACATATGAGATTGTAACTTTTAAGTATGCATAGTTTAAAGTGAACTGTTTTAAACTTAAAACCAAAGTTCAAAATTATAAGCATTTCCAAACACTCCTTCTTTATGTGGTGACATGACATAATTGTTTTTTCTCTGTTTCAAACATCCTTTATTCTTGCAGTAACCTAACTATTATAATACATTTTATTCTGTGTTTTTACCTCATACTTGTGAAACGCATTTGTAGTCCGCTCCAAACACAATTTGTTCTTGTCCAGCAAACACTCCTCATTCCTATTATAACCTCGTCCAAACTCATGCTATTTTAGGAGCAGCCTAAACCAAACACACCTTATGCTTAAGTAGCCTAATTTGAATACAATTTATTTATGCACTTACATGATCCAAAAAACGTCATGTTACTTCAGTATTGGTCTGGTCAAAACACAATCCTATAATAGTCTGATCCAAACGTACCTCGTTCATAAATCAATAAATACCTAATCCAGAATTCCAGACACACCCTATTCTTATTTATGCAGTAGCCTGATCCAAACACCTTTTTATCATCTCAAAACACGACATTATGAAATCAACAAAATCGCAAACAGAAAATGACACAAAAATCAGTAATAGACAACTATAATCTTACAATCACGCTATTTCCGTTCATATGTAAAGTTTTGTGTTACACGTATTGAATTTATTTTAGTTAAAGAAATGTTAGGCATCAAAGCATATTTATCACTTCTTGTTCTGAGGCCAAGTTCAAACATTCCCTGTTTCCCTTATGGTCCTCAAAGTCAGTAGCTACATGCAAAATTAAGGTCTCAGCACCATTACAATGAAGCAAGTTTTCACCAATTAGCATTGGAAATAACGTGAGTACAATGAATAGATTGAGATTAGAAATCATCAAATAAATTCCCAAAAATAAGTTAAATGCATTCAAGTTTTCAATTTTTTTGAATTTCGAAAGTAAAAAAGTTTTATGAATCAAAATTTATTAAGCTTCCTTATTTTGATGAAGTGTTGAATGGAAAATTAATTAGGTTTCCTAAATTGAAGCCATAAGTTTAATGAGATGGTCAACACTTCCTAAATTGTAGGCATAAGTTTAAATGTGTAGATTTTATCAAATTTCAAATTCGAAATCTTTTGTCCTAATCCACAAATCAAATCACATTAAATCATCAAATCAAATATATGAACATTTTTTAATTGTTTTGAAAAAAAAATCTTGATTGTAATTCATATCTTAATCATTAATTTTATCAGAAAATTGATGTCGTAACATGATTGACCGGATAACTGCAATAGAAAATAAATATAAATCTTTTATCCGAGTTTATTGTTACACAAAATCCATACATTTTGAATCTTACTCAATGATTCAAACCTTTTTGAATCTTAGTCAATGATTCAAACATTTTATATACCAATACAATGAAAAATGATTAATCGATTGTAATACATACCTTTTTAATGCGATAAGGTTATCATTACAAACGTAGCCGGAAAATTGATGCCGTAAATTGATTAAACAGAAAACTGCAAAATAACTAAACATTAATATTTAATTACGAATTAATAATCATAATAGGGTAACTTTTAATCCCTAAAAGAATACCAAACCACTTCCGTATACACCAAACCGCTACCAACAATGCATAATCAAATTACATAAAACATTAACAACAATAAATAAAAAACATGAACATAGTGATCAAAGGGTTAACATAAAAAAATTGTAATTGACAAAATCAATTATGAAAATAAGCTTTACTAACTGGTAATCCATACAAACTTAACGTTGGCCTCATCTAGGTTGCCGGAAAATTACTGTCGTCGGTTAGGTCACGGGAAGAAACAACCATCAATAATTGATACTGCAAATTCCACAAAAACACAGTATCTTTTTTTTTAAAGAAATAAAACAATAACAATAATCAACATATACACCAAACAACAAAATAATAAACATACAAAGATATATCTGTTATAGATCGCGTCGCAGGTATAGATCATCCAATCCGACGAAAGTTATGGTTATATTCTGTTACAAAAACAAAATTATGTTTTTTGTGTAGCAATTTTTTATTATTAATTTGATTGAATTGGAATATGAGGTGGTGATTGAATGGAAAATGGTGAAAGGAATTGTTGGTAGGTTTTTTTTCGGATTCAATTGATAGGAGATGATGGGAGGAGTAAGTTTAGGGGTTGCCAAATAAATAGGAATCAGTTTTAAATGAAAACAGATAGTCATATGTTGAATCAGTCAAATTTCCTGCCAATCATAGCATGTCACATGGCTTTTCTCTCTCCGCCACCTAATATTCTAGTTGCCAAGTCATCATTCAGAAACAGGCTATTATATATGTTGGGATGACCTAAACCCTTTATAAAGGAGTATAGATTAACTTATACACCAACTTATATATTACATTCAATTAACATAATCATTAAAACACCCCTCAATGCAAAAATACAATTAAAAAATGGCCAAAATGTTTTTTACTGCCCTGAATTTGATCAAGTGGAACTCCTACTACCTTAAAGTATTATTGGTATCTTATAATACCTTATATTTGGTTATTTGGTTCATATACTACCCTAGCACTAATTAATATAGTCACATGACTTTCACATGTCATACTACCATTAGTTTTTAACGGAGGAAATTGGATGTGAGATTTATCTAGTGACATTTGTTCCTTACTTCTTTCGACAATTTTTTTCTTGTATGTCTTCGAAGATTATTACTCACTTCTTCAATATTGATCCTAGAACGGATTATTACTTTTGGAAAGGCGTTGCATAATTATTTATTATCACAAGTATTAAAGTGGCATCATAAAAAAATATTTGGTCAAAAAAAGAATTTTTTTTGTTAAACTAAATTTGCTCCTAAAGAAAAAAAATAACACAAAAATATTAACGGATATTGCATATACAAAAAAAAGAGACACTTTTTATAAAACAATTATAGTACATGACCTGAAATTGAGTGTAGGCCGTGCCACACCTGACACCCAAGTGGTATGTCCATGAGTGTGACCCAAAATTGAGTGAAACCCGTGTCACATCCGACAACCAACAAATTATACTATTACAACACTTTTACAAAAATTAAAAAAATAATAAAAATCACAAGGTTTCGACAAATTTGCAGTTTTGACAAATTTCGATTCTAATGAACACAATGTGCTAAATTTCCTATTTTCAATAAAAGTTTCTTTTTTTTTGTATATGCAACTTCCGTTTATATTTTTGCGTTATTTTCATTATTTATTGTGCAAATTCAATTTAACAAAATTTTTTTTTGACCAACTGTTTTTTTTTTATGGTGCCACTTTAGTACTTGTGATAATAAAAAAAATAATTCAACACCTTTCTAAAAGTAATAATCCGTTCGAGGATTAATATTGAAGAAGTGGGCAATAATCTCCAAAGACATACAAGAAAAAATTGTCGAAAAAAGTAAGGAACAAATGTCACTAGCTAAATTTCACATCAAATTTTCTCCGTTAAATGCTAACGATAGTATGACATGTGAAAGTTATGTGACTATATTAATTAGGGCTAGGGTAGTATATGAACCAAATAACCAAATATGAAGTACTATAAGGTACCAATAATACTTTAGGGTAGTAGGAATTCCACTTGATCAAATTCGGGGTAGTAAAAAGCATTTTGGCCTTAAAAAATCACATGGTACAAATCAAATAAGCTAGAGTAACTTTTTAAATATGAAAATCAATACAATCTATCAAAAAAATTTATATAACATGCCTAAAGTTCTTTACTATTCTTCGTCACAACGCGCAGGTACCCTGCTAGAAAAACTTTACGGTTAGTGTTATTCATAGATCACCCCCTCATTAAAAAATACAATTAATAAAACCCTTTGTAAAAACCTACAAACCAATATTTTTCCAAAAATTAAGCAAAGCTACTAGAAAAATAATACGGAACACGAAATATATGTTAACTGATGTGGTCGACACATGTTATGCGTTTCCACAACCCAATCACCTTCTATATGCATTTTTTTCAACAAAATCATAAAAATCTAAATTTAAATGCTTTTAAATTTAAGACAACTTTTTTTTTTCCTCCAAAAAATGTAAGGCTAAACAAATATAGGAATACAAATACATCATATACATAAAATAACCACATACAAATAAATCAACATGTATTCCGGTGGATCCGAACGATGATACACAAAAACTCATAAAAACTATGAGATGTTAACGGAAAATGAAAAAGTTGATTTTGGCTGATGAATAGTGGGTGACGCAAATTAAATGAGCAGAAAAATGAATGATAGAAAAGAAAAACGTGGTGGATGGGAGGACCCCGGATGTGGTCAGCGGCGTAAACGACGGTGGGAATGTGATTATCGTGTTTGTAGCCCACAACGTACACACTTTTTAAAATGAAAAATCATAAATACATTATTTGTATAAGTTATAATGCACGTAGGTAAACTGGATTAATATTATATACAATTTATCTTTGTTTCGCACATGGAAAAATAAAATTACAAACGTGAAGTTTTTCCTTCTAACTTAAAATCAAATATTTATTTGAATTACTAAAAAACATTGCTCGCCAAATAGTTTACTTGTCAAAAAAGTTCATTCATGGTTCTTGCCCGCTATATTGTTGCAACATCGTGCAAGTAATTTACGGTTTTTATATGAATTCGGTTTTTGGTTCGGTTTAGTGTTTATTTCGGCCAAATCATATCCGAATCGAAAATCAAATACTTAATTCAGTGCAGTTCTGTTTTACCAAATTCAGTTCGGTTACAAGTTCAATTCGGATTTTCTAATTTGTTTTGGTTTCAGTTTTCGATCCTTGTAACTTTTTGAGTATTACCCGATTTGTGAATGCCATGCATGATACAATTCATTTTTGGAAGACTTTACAGGGTTTTTTTAGATTGGTCAAAAGAGTTACAAGGCCCATTGGATTGATCCATGAAAAGCCCATTTAACTTAAAACAGATAAATGCATGTGGTATTGTGGTCATGTGGTGTAAAACTCTTTTAACGAAGGACTTTTGTTAATTAAAAGCAAATTATTTGTTTTCTGTCAAAATTATCAAGATACTTTTGCCCTAGAAACTCTAATTGTTTACAGGTAGATAAGCAGATAACCATGAGTTTATAATTGATTTCATCTTATCATGAATAACAAACTCGGTTTAAAAGTATAGAGGTTGTGTACAGCTAAACATGTATATCATGATTTTTAAACAAATATCATTTATCCCTTTTCTATTTATAAAACCAATAACATATACGAAGTGTAATTTACACAAGAAGAAAAAAAAAGGTTATCATAACTACTGTAGTAATACTGAAGCAAGAATTATGGGAATTGAATTAATGGTCAAACTTCAGTTACCATACTCAAAAACTCGTTTTCCCAACAAAAATAGAAAAAGTCAAACATTTATAACGTAATTAATTTAATTTTTCAATGTATTTCTAAGTTGGCAAAATAACTAAAATCATAAATTCATAATCTTTAAATGTTATTTAAACTAAATAATTTGAAAACGAAACGGCTAAATCCAATCTTCTTTTTGAAACAAAAAACTTATTTCGAATTCAAATGAATTATTAGTTATCAAATACGAAATATTCTCGTAATCTTAAACGGCTACACCATTTTATGAGGCAAACCCTAGCACCAAACGTAACTCCTATATATATTGGAGTGTTACCACATGCAAAACCACAACTACACAAAGTGAAAAATATTCTACTTTGATATACACATTTCATTCATACTTCTCATTTTGATCATTCGTTTTTCTTGAGAAAATGGGTTTCCCAAAAGTTTATTTGTTGTGCTTTGTGATCGGTTTGGCTTTGTTTTCGATGAATCTTCAAGTCTCGGAAGCACTAGAGTTCGTCGTTGGTGGAAAAGATAACTCGTGGCGCATTCCCTCGGCTCCTGATGCCTTGAATTCATGGGCTGAAAAAGAACGTTTCAAGACTGGAGATGTGCTTGGTATTTCTTCTTTAAATTCTGTGTTTTTTTATGAGATTGATTCTTATGAATGATTTCTATTTGATATTTTTCATGATTTTGGTACACAAGAGGATGATTAACTTTTGATAGACTTGACATCTATGTGACTCCATGTTTTTTGATATTCCATAAGTTTCATTATGATTAATGCATCATTATTGTTATTCCGATATTTCATTATGATCAATCCATAATTATATGCACCTTTTGAACCTTTTTTTTTTTTTTTTTTTTTTTTTTTTTT
>LBNU01029141.1:222532-234914 GCA_014162995.1 Artemisia annua
GTTTTTGTTTCTTAGGTTTGTTTGGATTTGATTAAACTTGTTTATCATTAGTTGTGTTGATTATGTTTAAACATTGTGGTACTTTTTTGCTTAATCATAGTATTATTTTTATATTTTTTGATTGATCATATGTTAACTCTTTTAGCACCTTACATGATCTTGTGTGGTAAAAACCTTTTATGTTAACTGTGATTAATCATAGTTGGACTTGATTTGAGTAAAAACCTTGAATGATTAATTGAAGTTGTTTTAAAAGGTTGAAGAATCAATTATTTCAGAAGAATCACGACATTTTTGGTCATTTTAAAACTTTCCAATAATCCTTCCAAAATTGTTCTGATAAGAAAATTTTGAAGGATATGGTGTTTGTCTATTTTCCCAAGAATTAAATGAGAATGATCTTGTTACAGAAATATACTCTAATTTAGCAACTATTAATATGTTTTCAAATCTAAACTAATTCCCTAATAACATTATCTGAGCATATTTATGAATAGTTCTGCACCAAAAAAAAACTCTACAAATACTTGACATATCAAAAAAAGAAAAGAAAAACTCCAAACATGCATATGTAAGTATCTTGTTAGCCAACTAGAGCTCTAGTCATAACAATCTTATCTATTATGTAGCTACTTAAAGATCAAATATCAAAACTAAAGAGTATAATCAAAACCCTTTTATGCTATAAAAGACCCCGCCTAACTTATAAACATTTTATACAATCTTTCTAAACATGTAAAGCAAAAGTTAAATATTTAAATCCACTAAATGAGTATTTATAATTTAATTACAGTGAGTCTAATATTACTACCTTTAGTTTTTGCTTAATGTTAAGTCAAATATACCAACAAAAAAAATGTAAGTGTTTTCATCTTTTAACTATGAATTAATAATAAAATATTGATGAAATAATATTTTATGCTTATCTTATGCATTAAAATGAAATTTAACTATGCACTAATAATAAAATATGACAAATATCGACTATTTTCGTTCACTTTAAACCAAATTAAGTATTTTGGTTTTTAAAAGTTTATTGATAAAGAGCTTTCTATAATGCGATTAAAATGAGTTTAATAATAAAATAATATTGTATGCTTATTTGAATGTGAATTCATATGTGAGAATACTAAGAACTTTTTCAATCACTTACTTAGGTTGTGTTTGTCTATTTATATGTAAATTCTCTTATCACTTCCTCCGCATCTTCTTTTAAAAAGTTGATAAAAAGTGCTTCATGTTCATAGAGAAAATTGTTTGTTTTTTGAACTTGATATCTACAATATCCTTAAGATATGTACTTTAAGAACCCTCAACACCGCCACCAACTGCCATTACACCACCTGTACCTCCATCAACCGTTGTTGGACCACCGCTAAAAGCCACTACAAATCAAAGGTAGTAGGGGAAAGGTCGCCGGAGGTATGCGTTGGCGGTAGTGACATTGGCGGAGCTGATGATGCTATATGTTCATGTTTGTGGTTAAAGGTGGGTCTTGATTAGGGGTGGAAACGAGCCGAGCCGCTCGTGAAAAGCTCGGGATCGGATCGGTAAAAAGCTCGAAGGAGCCGAGCCTAAACGAGCTCGAGCCCGAGCTCGAGCCTAAGTTTGGGCTCATTTAATAATCGAGCTCGAGCCCAAGCTCTATACAAAAAGCTCGAATAGGCTCGTGAGCCTAAACGAGCCTTTGAAATATATACATATATATATTGTCTATACGTATAAACGAGCTTAAAAGTAGTAAACGAGCTCGAGCCTTATGTAATTAACGAGCCGAGCTCTATTTGAACTTTGTTTTCTTTAACACATTATATAAATTAGTCGAGCTCGAGCCCGAGCTCGAGCTTTTGAAAATTTTCACGAGCCGAGCTCGAGCTCAAAATATAAGGCTCGAAACGAGCTCGAGCCCGAGCTCGAGCCTAAGTTTGGGCTCATTTAATAATCGAGCTCGAGCCCAAGCTCTATACAAAAAGCTCGAATAGGCTCGTGAGCCTAAACGAGCCTTTGAAATATATACATATATATATTGTCTATACGTATAAACGAGCTTAAAAGTAGTAAACGAGCTCGAGCCTTATGTAATTAACGAGCCGAGCTCTATTTGAACTTTGTTTTCTTTAACACATTATATAAATTAGTCGAGCTCGAGCTTTTGAAAATTTTCACGAGCCGAGCTCGAGCTCAAAATATAAGGCTCGAAACGAGCTCGAGCCCTAGCTCGAGCTTTATATATATAAACGAGCCAAGCTCGAGCTCTAGCGAGCTCGGGCTCAGCTCGGCTCGTTTCCACCCCTACTCTTGATAAACAAGTGATAGTTATGGTTGTGTAAATTCTCTTATCACTTCCTCCACCTCTTCTTTAAAAAACTTGGTAAAAAGTGCTTCATATTCATAGACAAAATTGTTTGTTTATATATACTTAGGCAGTGTTTGTCTATTTATATGCAAATTCTCTTATCACTTCCTCTACATATTTTTTAAAAAGTTGGTAAAAAGTGTTTCGGTGTCCATGGTACTGGAACCGTCCCGAAAGAACCGAGAACTGAAAATATGAAAAAAGTGGAACCAAGAACCTTCCCAAGTTCTTCGGTACGGTACTCGGTTTTAGTACGGGAATTTCGGTAATTTCCCACAAGAACCTAAGTGTTTAAATAATTTATTTTTTTTCATCGTTGATCNATAAAGACATGCTAATAATGCTATAACAATACAAATACACACAAAAATGTTTCCAACAATGCAAACTATTCCAAATTTCCATGAGTTCAAACTGTTCAAAATAACGTAAACATAAACACAAAATGTAAAAAATTCAAAATATAAGTTTATGATTATTCAAAAGTATCAAGAATACGCATTCGTGTTTCAAACCTCCAAAAATTCAAAATACTTTAATTAATTAGAGTTAAGATATATGAAGCTATTATTCAAAGCCAAAGGCATCTAGTTAATATTAGGATTCAGGGGTTCTCGTAGTTAACAAATGACAACCATTATAATATTATATCACTATGATTGTGATCAGTATGTCATCAGTACTCGTTTACTACGTATTCGAGATAAACTTACGATAGTAATTTCGAGACAAACTTACTTTCATGTTGATGATGAAGATCTTTGAATTGATTAAAAGTTAGGGTTTTATTTTTATTATGTGTTTTTAAGTTTTAGATTTTTTATGTTACAACTTAATAATGATTAGGTTTTTTTATTTTCTTAAAAGGCTATACACATTAAACAATGTCCCAAATAAACTCTATAAAATTTCATATTTTGAAAGTGTTCGGTTCTTTCGGGAAAGAACCGGAACCGGACGGTTTCGACCCGAACCGTCCCGAGAACCAAAAATTTAGAATTTTAGGAACCAAGAACCGTACCATGGTTCTAATATACGGTTCGGTTCCGGTACGGTTCCTTGGTTCTTTTGGTTCCTCGGTTCTTTTGGACACCCCTAGTTTCATGTTCATAAAGAAAATTGTTGTTTGAACTTGATATCTACAACATCTTTAAGATCTGTACTTTAAGAACCCTTAACACCACCACAAATTACCACTACACAACCTGCACCTCCATCAACTATCGTTGGACCACCACTAAAGACCACTACAAATCAAAGGTAGCGATGAATAGGTCGCCAGAGGTATTCGCCAGCGGCAGTGAGATCAACGGAGCTGATGGTGTTATATGTTAATGTTTGTGGTTATAGGTGGTCTTGATAAACAAGAGATGGTTATGATTTTAGGTTTTCAAAAGATAAAAGAAAGAAGAGGTAAAAAAAGACATATTTTATATGTGTGAAATAAAATAGGAGAGAAGTGATTTTTGCTATTTTTGTCTTCATGAAAACAAACAGTCTGTAGTTCTATTGTCTATGCGCTTGTAGGCATAAGAGCCAAGAAGCTTTCATTCACAAAAAACAAACGACGCCTTAGTTTTACAAGACTTTTGATCGAGTTAAATCAACATGTTCTCATTTATAATACAAATGTTACTTCAGTTTTAATTTTTGTAATATTTGTAAGATAAAAACAGATGTATATTTATTTCAAAAGTTATTATATTAATTTACATACATTACACACATTAATTATTTGTAAATATCAAATCATATCTATAATAATATATACGACATATCATTATCATTATACACTATGGTTATTTAGTTTTTAAATGTATGTTGAATATACATAGCTCGAATTTCATCAGTGACCATAAAATAAAACTCCGAAAAATATGTTAAGCCAAATAATAGACAACCATACCCTTAAAAAACTACAGAAATTTTTTAAAATTTTACTCTCTGTCGCAACACGCGCTATTTTAAAAACCAGATCAATTACAAGAGCCATATCGTCTTAGATACAATTCCAAAACCTTAAAAAAGGTTTTATAAAAGGGTTTTCACAAAATAGTAACAAACTTTTTACAAAGTACTGTTTTGTTACGTGAACTATAAAAAATATCATTAAATATAACGAACTTTAATAAATTGTTCAAACAAGCACATTTTGATGTGTTGTCACGTTAAAAATAATGACACATGTTAGTTTTTATGCTATGACAACACATTAAAATGTGCATATTGAAACAATTTATTAAAGCTCTTTACATTTAATGATATTTTTTATAGTTCACCAAACAAAATGATGCTCTGTAATTGTAATGTTATTTTATTAAGAGTAATTTACATTTCTGTCCTTGTGGTTTGGTTAAATTGCAGTTTTGGTTTCAAAAATTTTGAAAATGCAACGATAGTCCCCATTTGAAGAGATAGTTATGATTTTAGGTTTTCAAAAGATAAAAGAAAGAAGAGGTAAAAAAGACATATTTTATATGTGTGAAATAAAAGAGGAGAGAAGTGATTTTTGCTAGACTTTTGATCGAGTTAAATCAATATGTTCTCATTTATAATACAAATGTTACTTCAGTTTTAATTTTTGTAATATTTGTAAGATAAAAACAGATGTATATTTATTTCAAAAGTTATTATATTAATTTACATACATTACACATTAATTATTTGTAAATATCAAATCATATCTATAATAATATATACGACATATCATTATCATTATACACTGTGGTTATTTAGTTTTTAAATGTGTGTTGAATATACATAGCTCGAATTTCATCAGTGACCATAAAATAAAACTCCCAAAAATATGTTAAGCCAAATACTAGACCATTGTACCCTTAAAAAACTAGAGAAAATTTATAAAATTTTACTCTCTGTCGCAACACGCGCTATTTTAAAAACCAGTTCAATTACAAGAGCCATATCGGTTTAGATACAATTCCAAAACCTTTAAAAAAAAGTTTTATAAAAGGGTTTTCACAAAATAGTAAGAAACTTTTTACGAAGTACCATTTTGTTACATGAACTATAAAAAATATCATTAAATATAACGAACTTTAATAAATTGTTCAACATGCACATTTTGATGTGTTGTCACGTTAAAAATAATAACACATGTTAGTTTTTATGTTATGACAACACATCAAAATGTGCATATTGAAACAATTTATTAAAGTTCTTTACATTTAATGATATTTTTTATAGTTCACGAATACTCTGTAATTGTAATGTTATTTTAGAGAAAAGTCCAAAATATATCCCTCTAGTATGCCAAAAACCCGTTTTTCATCCTTTTTCTTTTTTTGGAACAAAATCATCCACCGTTAGTAAAGTTGGCGTAAATACATCCCTCAGTTAGTAATATCAGTTACAATGGACTAACGATGCAAATGATTTTCCGTTATCTCCTAACAAGAGTTAAAATAGTTGCATCGTTAGTCCTCATTGAGTTAAAATATTTGCATCGTTAGTCCTCATTGACTATTCTTACGTTTTTATCATTTTTCGTCCGTTTTTCTTGCGTTTTCGTCTGTTTTTATCCGTTTTCGTCCATTTTTCTCGTGTTTTTATCAGTTTTCGTCCGTTTTTATACGTTTTCATCCATTTTTCTTACGGAGAATCATTTGCATCGTTAGTCCATAGTAACTGATATTACTAACTGAGGGATGTATTTATGCAAACTTTACCAACGGTGGATGATTTTGTTCCAAAAAAAAGAAAAATGATGAAAAACGGGCTTTTGGCATACCACAGGGATGTATTTTGGACTTTTCTCGTTATTTTATTAAGAGTAATTTGCATTTTTGGTCCTTGTGGTTTGGTTAAATTGCAGTTTTGGTTTCAAAATTTTTGAAAATGCAACGATAGTCCCCATTTGAAGTTTGATTGCATTTTGGTCCTTGATTGGTAGGGGTGGCAATTGTCGACACGACACGATAAACGACACGAACCCGACACGAAGTTAAACAGGTTTGGGTCAAAAACAGGTCAACCCCTCTAACCCGTTTAATAAATGGGTCGTGTTTGGGTTGAGTAAATATTAAACAGGTCAACCCGTGAACCCGTTTAAGTATATAAGACTCTAAAAATAAAATATATAACATGCCTTTTTATGTTGGATGTGGATTAAACGTATTCTGTTATATACCTAATATGATTGAATTACGATTATACTTCATATATCATGTACATTGACGCTTATAACCGAGAAAATTGTCATATAGTTATTTGTCTGTTATTTTTATTATATTTTAAATCCTTATATTATTTTGGCATTTAAGCTAGTTAAATCAACAAACCACCAACCTTATTCACTACTTGATCTATTTATTTAAATAGGTTAAACGGGTCAAAAATGGGTTACACGTGTTATGCATGTGCGGGTTAGGGTTGAGTTTCTTGACACGATTAATAAATGGGTCGTGTTTGGGTAGAGGTTATACTAACCCGCCAACACGCGAACCCGAATAGGTCAACACGAACACGACTCGATTGCCACCCCTATTGATTGGTGTGAAATGACCAAATTACCCTTGTCTTCTTCTGAATAAGACAAATGGTATTTTATTCATTTAACTTTATCCAAGGACAAAAAATGCAATCCAAACTTCGAAATGAGACTTTCGCTACATTTTAAAAGTTTTTGGGACCAAACTTACAATTTGGCCAAACCACAGGGACCAAAAATGCAGTTTACTCTTTTATTAACTAATGTTCCAACTTTTTTGATGAAATCTAGAGAAAGTGACAAGTCTTTTTCTTGTTTCATGGGCGGAAGTGAAAAGTGTTTGGAACCGTCTAAATAAATAGTACGACGTACTACATAACTAACATTGACAATAATATTACTATTCAAATCTGAAATCGCACTTGCCAAATTTAGAAACTATATTCTACAACGCGTTTAGAATCATTTTCACTAAATCGCCTCCTCCGGTTTTGTCTCTGATTCGATCATCCCAATGTTTTAGTCTCATACATACTTTGTAAGTCTCATTTTACACTAATGTTTGTTTTTTATGTTTGATCAGATTTGTTATTTGGTGTTTTTTCTGTGAGATTATATAAATGCATTCTTACTAATGTTTGTCAGATTTTTTTTTAAAGTTTGTTCAAATGCAGTGATTTAATATGTTACTAGTTATTTAGAATATGTATAGAAATGATGCAATTGATTAGAATATATGAGATCATCCCAATTTGATGGTTAAATCTTACCCGGTTGGAGTCTTGGGCTTAAACCCCGTTGATTAGTCGGCCAAAAGGTCAGAAACCATGGTTCTCTAGATCGTCTCCAATTTTTCAAAGAAGTGGTTTGGATAAGTAATCCGAACACCCTTAACCGGTTATATGTTGGATACTTGGGTGCATGTATTAAACTAAAAAAGGAGATATCGTTTTTACCATAAGATACCCAAAGTCTTTTTACATTATTGTTGTTTTAGTTAGTGCGTGTCTTTTACATTCGAGTCTTTAATAGAGTGCTGTGTGTCCGTATTGGTCATTTTGTAGCCAGTAAATTTAGTAGTTGTATGTAAATTCAACGTTCTGTATAATAATGCATATCTAACATTTGTATACATAAAGTCAATGGCGTAGCTATTAAGGGGCGGGAGGGGGCGCCCGACCCCCCGAAATTTTTTTTGCGATGTAGGGGGTATATAGTTTTCGTGTAGAAAAATTTCGGTATATTCGGTTTCGACCCCCCATTTTAATTGTGAAATTTCTTTTATACATTAAGTAATAAAAAATTTTAGATCCCGACCCCCCACTGAAAATTTTCTAGCTTCGCCACTGCATAAAGTTAACATCTTTATGTAAAAGTTATCATTTTTGACAGCAGTTAACGTTTACAATATACGAGTATGTAAAAGAGGTTACAACGACTCAATAAACACAAATGTAAAAGCATGTTGATATGTTTTTTGGCAAAAAACCAAGTAGATAAGCAGTTTTAATAAGTGATCCAAACACCCCATTATTTGTTTAGGCCTGTAATATAAAAATGGTAATTTGTAGTCGCTTGTTTATTTAAATTTCCTAGTGTAAAATGGACATATTAGGCTGTATTAATTGGGCATGTAACATGTTATGTTAGTTCCCTAACCTTATCTTTATTGCTGGTTTGCAGTTGAATTTATGTGTTAAGATTTGGCAAAATGCTCAAATGCGTATCAAAGTCCCAATTTATGAGGTAATCTTTCTTTCAAATGTCATAATTCTTATCAATATTGAAGTTAAAGTTAACACGTTTATCTGTATTATTATAATTTTTCGACGCTTCTTAATCTAGTTATTGCTATCTTCATTTTGCATATGTAGGTTGGATGATCTAGATTCTAGATCATCATCACCTGCTTCGGCAATTGTCACAAACAAACGAGGATTCGAGGGAGTAATTCATCCAACTCATGCATATACAAACCCCTCTAAATCCTTTAAAAAAGGAATTCAAAAAGGATCCGAAAGACTTAAATCAATCGGACGATCACTAGGATTTGGAGTGTCTCGTGCTGTATTTGCAGAAGATCTTAAAGTATCAGAGAAAAAAATCTTTGACCCTCAAGATAAATTCCTTCTAACATGGAATAAATATTTTGTTGTTTCGTGTATTCTAGCCGTGTCTGTGGACCCACTATTCTTTTATCTTCCGGTTTTTGATCAGTCCAAAAATTGCCTTGGTATAGACCGGAAGTTAGCCATCATAGCTACAACACTTAGGACCATTGTTGATTCATTCTATCTTATTCATATGGCTCTTCAGTTTAGAACTGCATATATTGCACCATCATCGCGTGTGTTTGGTCGGGGTGAACTTGTGATAAATCCTGCACAAATAGCTAAAAGATACCTGCGGTGGTATTTTATTATCGATTTTCTTGCTGTACTCCCCCTGCCACAGGTAACGGGTCAAAATGGATTCGTGTCTTTTTTTTGTTTATATTTCTTTTCTGTAGCTGTGATTGTGATTTATATAATTTTTCTTAACTTTGTAGATTTTTGTATGGAGATATATGCGAAACTATAGTGGTTCGGATGTATTGTCTACGAAACAAGCGTTATTCTTTATAGTGTTACTTCAGTATATCCCAAGATTTGCTCGAATTGTGCCTCTAACTTCAGAACTAAAAAGAACCGCTGGTGTTATTGCCGAAACGGCATGGGCTGGTGCTGCTTATTATTTGGTCTTGTACATGCTTGCGAGTCATGTAAGTTAATGACGTCGGTTGTTATCGGTGTTTCTGTAACATCGCTTGTTACCATTTCATGATTGATTTATAGGAGTCAATATCAACCCATTCCTATGAAAAAACGTCATTTCCTGTTGTCTTTTATTTATAATGGGATTGGGCCAAATGAGTCAAATGCCGTCTCACACTTATATTTTCAGTTTTCTTAAAGGACGAACCTGAACCAATTTTGACCCATTAACCAACCCGCCTGTTTCTGCAACTCTAGCTTGAATTTTCATTTATTTTTTACATGATAACGATCTTTTTTGCAGATAGTTGGGGCCTTCTGGTACATAATGTCTGTAGAACGTAATGATACATGTTGGCGAAGAGCTTGTAAGAGGAGTGGTCATGATACAAACTTCTTGTATTGTGGAAATGACCACATGGTGGGTTTTAGCACCTGGAGCAATATCAGTAGCACGGTTATAAAAGAGGCTTGCAACCCAGATGGTGACAATCCACCTTTTGATTTTGGGATTTTCAGGCAGGCTCTGACATCGCGCATTGTATCATCGAAGGCGTTTGTGACAAAGTACTGCTACTGCCTGTGGTGGGGCCTGCAGAATTTAAGGTTAAATGATTTCTACACAGCTGCTATGAATCTTTCAAACGTTTTTAACTGGACCGTGACCGTCTAAAATTCTATTTCTATTTATACCACAGCACTCTTGGCCAGGGACTTCAAACCAGCACATATCCTGGAGAGTCTTTATTTTCGATTACACTCGCCATATCAGGGCTTATTCTCTTTGCTTTGTTGATTGGCAACATGCAGGTTTGTCACTGATTAACGCCTAGTCATGATGCTTTATAATGCTCTATTCGTTTTTTTATTCAATAATTTGCAGGTTCCTAAGTTAGGATGGTTGTCATAAGACATTTTATACTGATATAGATATGCTTGCGTTGTTTTTTGTAATGCTGCAACAGACATACCTGCAATCGCTTACTATTCGTCTTGAAGAAATGAGAGTCAAGAGGCGTGACTCAGAACAGTGGATGCATCACCGGTTGCTTCCACAGGAACTCCGTGAACGTGTCAGACGCTATGATCAGTACAAGTGGTTAGAAACTCGTGGGGTGGACGAAGAGAGTTTAGTTCAGAGTTTACCCAAGGATCTCAGAAGGGACATAAAGCGTCATCTTTGTCTATCTTTAGTCAAAAGGGTAAATCGCCACTCTCTATTTTGGCTATTTTAGATACCTCCATTTTGTCATTTAAAATGGTATGTGAATATACGAAATATCGTCAAACTTTTCTTAGTTTTATACCAAGTTTAAAAAGTTTTGACATGTGACTTTTTAAGAATCCAAATGTCTACTTTCGACTTCACAGTTGACATAATTTTTTGTAAGTTCTAAATTGCAATTTTTTTACGAAAAGAAACACTTTGTAGAATGAGCGGTATTGAATAACTTGTTGGAAATATAAAAGCAAAATAACAAAAATATTCCGACACTATTGACCTAAATCATCTTTTTTTCCAATTGGTTGTCATTTTCAGGTGCCTTTATTTGAAAACATGGATGAAAGGTTACTTGACGCCATTTGTGAGCGACTAAAACCATGTTTATACACCGATCACACCTACATTGTCCGAGAAGGAGACCCTGTCGACGAAATGCTCTTCATTATACGTGGCCGTCTCGAAAGTGTAACTACAGATGGTGGACGAACCGGTTTTTACAACCGTAGTTTACTAAAAGAAGGCGGCTTCTGTGGAGAAGAGCTTCTGACATGGGCTCTCGACCCAAAATCTGGTTCTAACCTTCCCTCATCAACTAGAACCGTAAAAGCCTTAAGAGAAGTTGAAGGGTTTGCATTATCAGCCGATGAATTGAAATTTGTTGCGGGTCAGTTTAGACGGTTGCATAGTCGCCAAGTGCAACATACTTTCAGATTTTACTCACAGCAGTGGCGCACGTGGGCCGCATGCTTCATCCAGGCAGCTTGGCGCCGACATTGCAAGAGGAAAATTCTCGAGCAGCGGCGTAAGGAGGAAGAAAGTGGGTCCCACAGCCTTAGTACTACTTTCTTGGTCTCAAGGTTTGCGACTAATGCTCTTCGTGGGGTCCACCGGAACCGGGACAGGGATCGAGACCAGCACCCGCCTCTGCAGACTGGTCGGGAATTGGTGAACTTGCCTAAACCACCAGAGCCTGATTTTAGCGGTGATGCTGATTAGTTATTTTACGTATTATTTTCTTGTTGATAATACATTTATACATGTTGATACTTGTTTACTGGTGCATGGAAAATGTAGGCTTATTCAGTTACTGTAACTAATGATTGTAAATGCAGCATTAGTTGTGCTATACCTTATTCGATCTACATTCGGAAAATCGGTGTGCCCTCAAATTTTGGCAATTTTTTTTTCGAAGGCAAGTATGTTTAGATATTGCATACACTATTTTCGCGACATGTGTTCGTGAGACACCTCTTCTATCGTGGCGTAGTTACCAATAATTTGGGACTTAAGTTTTATGTCGAAAAGTGATATTAGTGTTGACAAAAAACTGATGTTTCGCAACAATAGAAATGTGTATCGCGGACATGTTACCATTAGCTACACTCAAAAATGGCCTGAACGCAAACAAACAAAAAACCTTTGACCTCCATACGTAAATTTCATTGTTTTCAACTTACAAACAAACTAAAACTAGTACAATACCCGTGCGTTGCCCGGGTATAACGATTCAATATATATATATATATAAGATCTTCATACTAAATATACATATATATAATACATAATATATATATATATATTATATATATATATATATATTA
>LBNU01029143.1:9743-22081 GCA_014162995.1 Artemisia annua
TTGGCTTGTGTTCAAACTATTATAACTTAAACGCTATGGATTCACTCAACCTTTGTGTTGACTTTTTAGCATGTTTTTATCTCAGGCAACTAAACAGCTTTATGGCACGGAGTGGAGCAAGGCATCATGTGGAATATCGCCCTAAAATGTTATCATTCTTTTAAAAACAACTTCTTCATGTATTTCTAAAACTTATTGAGACCTGTATCGGTTACTTTGAATTTATGATCATGAATGATAACAAATTTTCCAAAACAACTCTTTTATGATGTTTTCTATGATTGTGACTATGATACTGAAATGTAATATCCCGATTAGACTTCCGCTGCTCATTTTTATTTTCGGGGTGTTACAGATTGGCATCAGAGCCAGGGTTATAGAGAACCAAGTGTAAATTTCAAAACACTGGACTATAACCGCCTTTTCAAAACAAACTATTTACGACCTTGCTACTCGATGCCCTCCGTGCCAACTCTTTACGAATATCATGCTTAGCGACTTACTTAATGATGCATACATTACGAATATCATAACTAATACATGTTTACTAATGCTTAAACTAAAATAACTCATGTTATTTTATTTTTGGGATGTTACAGTACTATGTCGCCCCCAGTCATCATATTATCTGACAGCGATGACGCGCCTCCGGCATCATCTCATGTCCCTATCACTACCAGACCCAACCCCACTTTACCTGCTACTGTCCCTCCAGCTTTACCAGCTAGGAGTACTTCCGAGGAGACTGATCCCTCCGAGGAGGAGGAGGAGGTCCCTCCAGTGCTTTTTGGTTCATTTGTTGATGAGCCACATTATCGTCCTTTCATCGGACCCATGACTTACGAGCAGTACCACAGGGACCAGTATTACCAGTCCCAGCAGTTCTTGGCAGCCGATGACTGTCCCTCTCCACTTCCCAGTCATCACTCAGGGTCAGAGGCTGACAACGAGTCAACTGACTCGGACACTGAGGATACTGCTGCATCTACTCCACCTCCACCACCGCCTGTGCCGGCTCGCCGACGCAAGCGAGTACGTGTCCTTGAGCCCTATGAGCCTGAGCCCTACCGAAAGAGGTTTAAATATCACCCAGATGGACCTACTCACCGCTTTACCGCTCGTAAGCGAGCACGTGCACCCCCTGTTTTTGTAGCACCACCTCCTGTACCATCACCACCAGCTTCACCCTCACCACCACCCTCACCATCACCATTGCCATCCCCGACATCTGTTTTACCTCCACCACTTCCCTACATGCTACCTACTTTCGTGACTCTTCCACCTATGCCACCTCCCGTAGTATTCTACTCCCACAACAACCACAACTCTCATCACAACAACTTTCACAACAATGCCAACAACAACTACAACCGCAACAACAATCCAAACTATCAACAACACCGAAAACATCATCACAATCAACAGAACCGTCGGCAAGAAACCGCCAGGGCTTACACTGCTGCACCCACTGGAACCAAGAGCTATGCTGGGAATGCCCCTATGTGTAACCAGTGCAAGCTACACCACAAAGGACCCTGCTATGTCAAGTGCGGTAAATGCCAAAGGACCGGGCATCAGACCCGAGAATGTAAGGCCACGGGCGCCAACTTACAACCTGTGACTGTGGTATGTCACGGGTGTGGAGAAAAAGGACACTACAGGAGCAATTGCCCAAATCAGGCTGCCAACCAGAACAATAACGCTCGTGGAAGGGCTTATGTGATGGAGAGGGGTAATGCTCAGGAAGACCCAGATGTTGTCACGGGTACG
Organism: Artemisia annua; assembly: GCA_014162995.1. Taxonomy (NCBI): domain Eukaryota; kingdom Viridiplantae; phylum Streptophyta; class Magnoliopsida; order Asterales; family Asteraceae; genus Artemisia; species Artemisia annua. The sequence continues at coordinate 11,514 of LBNU01029143.1, forward strand.
TTCCTACTTAACAACTATCCTGCTAAAGCTTTATTTGATTCTGGAGCCGATAGGAGTTTCGTATCTATATCCTTTGCTTCCTTGCTTAATATACACCCGACCAAACTACACACCACTTACGAAATCGAACTAGCCAATGGGGAACTAGTAAGCACTAACACCGTAATCCAAGGTTGCACCTTGCTCCTACTTGATGAACCTTTCGACATAGACCTTATGCCTATTAAGCTTGGTAGCTTCGATGTCGTCATCTCCTAATTGGTCTTTGGTATTTAAGATGGTAATAGGACACCCAAATGGTCTAAAGAATGCTATCATTGGCTTTTTACCATGAAATAATTCATAAGGGGTCTTATTATGAGGCTTAACTACCTTACTCCTATTTTGCACAAAGCAAGCAGTGTTCACCGCTTCAGCCCAAAAAGGTATAGATAATTTTGAATCTGACAACATAGTCCTAGCAGCCTCAATCAATGTTCTATTTCTCCTCTCAGCTACACCATTTTGTTGAGGAGTTCTAGCAACACTGTACTGTCTTAAAATACCCTTACCCACACAGAACTGATTCATTGCATGATTCTTAAACTCAGTTCCATTGTCACACCTTATTATCTTTACCTTGTGATTTATCAGGTTTTCTATTCTAGTTATGAACTCCTTAAGTATTTCAGGTGTTTCATCTTTAGTAGTTAGAAAGAATACCCAAGTAAACCTACTGAAATCATCTGTGACAACTAGACAAAATTGCTTCTTATTCAGACTTTTCACAAAAACAGGTCCAAATAAATCCATATGAAGCAAATGCAAAGGCTCATCAATAGTATTCACAACTTTGGACTTAAAAGATACTCTGTGTTGTTTACCCTTTTTACAGGCAACACAGGTTTCATCATTTTCAAAAACCTTTGAAGGTAACCCTCTCACAAGATTACTTTTTACCAATTTATTCATGGTTTTGAAATTTAAGTGTCCAAGTCTCCTATGCCATAATTTGGATTCATCAAAGGTGGCTTTAGCAAAAAGACAAGTTACATCTCTTCTAGGAACTATGTTCTTTATATGATCACTGTATATGTTGTCATTTCTTGGAACTTTGAGTACCACATACTTGTCATCTGGTAACTTAAAGTCAGAAGAAAGGACAAGACATTCAGTGTCAGTAAAAAGAACAAAATTCCTTTTGTCACACATTTGTGAAACACTAAAGAGATTAAACTTAAGTCCTTTAACTAACATCACATTTTCAAAATTCAAATTTCCTGTTTTTATAGTACCAATACCAACAATTTTTCCACCTGTAGGATCATTACCAAAAGCAACACATCCACCATCAATAGGCACAAAATCTTCAAGTTGGGATATGTCACCAGTCATATGTCCAGAGCATCCACTATCCACAATTCCTTGGTCTTTTAGCTTGTCTTGTAGATTGCCCTGCACATAAAGTAGAGAAATTAGTTTCTCTTTTTGACCCAAGCCATTACTGACTTGGATCTGCCTTGTGCATCAACATAGTTATATTTAGTAAGATCCATTGATGCACTGTTGTTGTTGGAAACTTGAGTTAAAGCATTTGATTTTGGTTTCCAACTCCAACAAGCTGAGGCCTTTACAGCATAAAAATGATTTCCAACAACTGTATTTGGTAACTTTTTAGGCACAGCAGTAGAGTAAATTGCCTTAGCAGCAGAGTTTACTCTTGAAGTAGCAGCAGACCCAGTTGTTTTATTTTGAAAAGGCCTTTTTGGTTGAGCAGTCACAATAGATCTAGTAGCACCAGATCTCAGTAACACTGCCCTTGGAACCATATTTCTTTTGGGAGGTGAGTGATCTCTTTTTGAAAAGTTTTGATGATTCACTCTTGTATATTGGTTCCAAACTGGTTTTTGATAGTTAGCACAATTTGCTTGAAGATGCTCAAAACTACCACAATTATAACATGCCTTCTTTTTAAGATAAAACTCATTTCCTAATCTGTTTGAGACTAGGCCATTGAAGTTTCTTTGGTTTCCCCTAGGCTTGTTATTGAACCTTTTCATATGATCTCTAGGTATCTCTTGGTACTCAACAACCTTTTTAGACAAAGCATGACCTAACACAGGTTTTAGAAACTTATCCTGATTAATTTTAGGCTTGACAACTTGAGGAACCTCTTCCTTTTTAGCACACTGTGTTAGCCTATCAGCACTCTTTGACACATTAGAACTTTGTGTTGACCTAGTGGTTGGCTCATCTAATTCATCTTCACTATCTGACACCCAATCTTCAATGATTGGTGCATCAGAATTCATTTTTGCAACCTCTGGTATAACACTAAGTGACTTACTAAATTCTCCTGCAGATTTTATAAGCCCTTCAACATCTACAAATGACAGTTCTTTCCCAGGTGGTGCAAGTGCACTTTTCATGGGAGGTGGAACCTCATTGTATCCTATGCCACTATGCTTTCTCATCAGTTGACACTCAATTATGTTTTTATCATGTTCATTAAGAATAGAAGTAGCATACTTTTGTTTATCAACTCTAATAATGTGCTTATCTTTTTCCTCAATAGCTAAATCTCTAGCTTTTTCAGCCTCAACTAACTTTCTTTTAAGCATTGCTATTTCAGCATTTTTAATTTCAATTTCTCCATCCTGTATGTTCAACCTATCAACATACTCAATCTCACATTCTTTCATATAGTCAAGTTTTCTTTCAACATTTTCAATACCTACTTTATAACCTATGTTATCAAGTCTCAGAAACTCAACTTCTTTTATCAAACTCTCATTCCTAGCCTTAAGTTCTTCTATAGTGTCAGCACATGATTTAAAAGAACAAGAAGATTCATTAGATTCATGTGATACCTCAGAATCTGAGCCAGATGATGAAGAAGCATAAGCCATTAGAGCAAAGTTATGCCCTGTAGTTGTCACTGCAAGCAGGCCATGGTTTGGTTCTTCTTGTGCCAAGTCACTCCAGTCATAATCTCCCAAACCATCACAAGACACCAAAGCAGTAGTTGGCTTTGACTCTTCTGCAGCCTTCTTGGTTGTGTCAACATTCTTCTTGGGAGCTCTGCATTCTCTGGCAAAATGTCCTTTCCTATTGCAGTTGAAGCACTCCATCTTTGACTTGTCAAAACCCATGTTTCCCTGTGGATTATACTTAAGTTGCCTTCCAGTTCTTTTCAAGAACTTTCTTGCCCTTAAAGTCAGCATAGCCATTTGCCACTTCATATCAATTTCTTCCAGATCATCAGAATCAATATGATCAGCATCTTGGTTTAGAACTTCAGTAGCTGTGGTGAGATCAGCCAAGAATGCACACAGAGCAGCATCACTTGCAGTGTCCAAGTTATTAGAACTAGCAGCAGAGATACTAGTGCTAACAGTAGAGACACCATAAGCAGCAGAGTGACCCTCTAATGAAGTATTGCCTTTGGTAGAAACAAAAGCAATATTTTGAGCTGCTGATGATGAAGTAGACGAATTTGATGCACCCTTCAACTCAGTTTCATAAGCCTTCAAGTTGTTGTATAGATCATCCAAGCTCATTGTATCAAAATCAGCTTTGTTTCTCCACACAACAGTTTGCATGCTCCATTCAGGTGACAGGCTTCTAATAAATTTGAGATTTGTATCTTCTTGAGGGACAATGTATCCAAGAAGCTTTAAATGACTTACAAGCTTTTGGAGTCTGTTGTAAGTACCATCAAGATTTTCTCCACTGATAGCAGTGAAGTTCTCAAATTGATGCTTCAAAGCATTTTTCCTAGCCTTCTTAGTGGCATCATTGCCACCAAATCTTGTTTCAATAGCTTCCATTAGCTCCTTAGCAGTATCAATGGGTTCAAAGTCAACCTGAAATTCATTGGGTAATCCCATCAGGAGAATACTATGAGCTTTTATCTCCAATTTCATGAGATCATCAGCTTCCTTTCCCTTGATTCCAACTTCCTTGCCATCAACAGTCACTGAAGTTTTAGTAACCTTGACAATAGCATCCCACATCTTGTAGTCAATCATCTGGATGTATTGCCTCATCCTCATCTTCCATATCTCATACTCACCTTGCTTCAGCATAGGAACCTTGGAGGCAGTAACCATATGAGTTTCATCACCCATTGCTTCAGATGTGTTAACAGACAGAACTTGAGAGAATGTTTGAGTTCTTCTTGATCACAGCTTCTAGATCACAAGCTCTGATAACACAGAATTGTGTATAAACCTATTCCCTGTATTCTGTTTATATAACACAGAATTAGGGTTACAAGAATACTACAAAGGACTAAAATATAAATATTCTTTTGCAAGCAAGTCCCTCTCCATCTTTTGTAGAATTCATTCTTGTCACTTTATGCCCTTCATGTTTCATTCTTCTTATTTTGTATCATCAAATCAATAATAGACCCAACAATCTTCCCCTATTTGATGATGACAAAACAACCACGAATCTTGTACGAACTTCCCTAGACGAAGTATAGAAATTGAGATAATTAAATCTCACCATGAATGAAACAATCTTTGTCTTCCCCTTAATTCATGCAATACCACTCCAACATCTCTTCCCCTTGTTGTTATCAACAAATAGGGAACATATGCAAATAATGATCTTGACCACCACGAACCAATATCACACTTCCAATCCAAGCCTTCCAATGTTTCGAATTGCCCTCCATGAAGAACACCAAAATGCTTACTAAAAATGAATCCAAAACAATAGAAAACTCCAACTAACAGTAGTAATAGTGATCAACAGTAGTAAACATCAAACACTTCCCCTTGAGTGTTGCATGAACATCAAATGATTAAAACACATAATAAGATACTTCCCCTGAAACCAATGTGTTAATCATCTTCATGATTCTTCAAATCTGTAAGCTTTATGTATTGTTGAAGAAAACTAATCATTACCAATTTGATGTTGAAGTAGAAGAAACCAACCTTGTATCTTATGCCTTGTACTAAATACGACTTCGAACGTATACTTCACGTATAGGGAGACCGCAATCTCTTGACAATAATCACTGAGCACAATAACGTAACTCCTTCAAGTGTTTTGTCAATTCGTAGTCACTTGAACGAACAAACAAGTATCTTTAAACGGTATGTGGACGTTTAAGATATGATAAGACACAACCTTGAAAAATTCCATCGCATCATCAAATAAGCAACAAATACTCATCTTCGCCAATAAGAAAATTAATTCGAGCCTTTAAAAACGTTTAAGAACAAATAACCAAACTCCTTGTGTGTGTGAACCAAATAATCTTCCTGTGTGTGTAAAACCATCCAAATCTGCCATACGTCTCAAACAATCTGCTCATTAAAACTTCCATGTCGAATTACCATAAAACCCATGTGTTCTTGAAGCTTCTTCCCCTCAATCAACTAAACTTTGACAAAACAAAGCTTTCAAGAAACCTTTAATGTCGACACAACTACCCTTTCTTGTTGTTGAACATGTAAAATCACAGCAGTAGTTAGTTTCAAACGAGCAGTAGAGTTAATACACTAGCAGCAGAGTCATAAACGCAGCAGTAGAGTACCATGACTAGCAGCAGTTTCAAGCAGTAGAGTTATTAAGGCTAGCAGCAGAGTAAGCAACAACTAGCAGTAGAGTGAGCAACAACTAGCAGTAGAGTGACCAACAACTAGCAGTAGAGTGACCAACAACTAGCAGTAGAGTGAACTTTGTAGCAGTAGAGTCATAAATTCATGACCAGATTAGGGTTTAGTAAATAACGCGACTTTTACAAATAGAATCATAGTCATCATCTAAGATAATAAAGACAACACTTCAAAGTGTCGCTAAAACCATAAAATCACCAAAAATCACTCATACACCTCCACAACTGCTTTCTTTCATGAAGTTTTAGGCACCAAACATCATATAACCAACTTCTATGATAAATTTATTAAATAGAAACCGAAATCAAAGAAGAAAACCCTAAAAATTCGACTTACATGAACTTTTTCTGCAGCAGACTTTGAGAATTTTTATCTTTTCACTGAGAGCTCAGATCGAAGATCCCTCCCGTGGAACTCTTCCTTGATATGTTGAGAACCTCCAGTAAAAATTTCAGCCCAATCCAACTGTTAACAAAGGAGCTATCGCCTGTACAAAACAGCTCTGCAGAAAGTTGCGAAAATTGTAACCAATTCGAATTTTTTCTTGTTTTCTTCAATCTTCGACAAACAAAACCTTTTGAATCCCTAGGTAACGAGCTCCCCAAGCTCTGATACCACCTGATGATCCCAGTTGAGCAATTGATCTAGTATTATTATCTTAGATAAACCAAGACAATAATGTATAGAAGCTGACTTGTTACAAACTTAATCAATATGCGGAATTTATTGATTAACTTAAGATGAACACAAACACAATAATATCACCAACTAAACACTTCAATATATTGAATACGAGCACTCTGAATAGTGCTAGGGTTTTGCAACCTTGAAGTGAATACAATGCTAGAATAATTCGTATTCTAGTCTAACCCTAGGATCTCCTTTTATACACCAAGGAACCCTACAGGCTTACATACAACTTCCTACCCACGACTATGATCTTCTAACATAATAGAATATTACATAACATCTATACTATAAATACAAATATTCGTACATAAACTTATCACATAGCAGCAGAGTCTTAGCAATATACTTCCAGCAGTAGAGTCTCAGCAGTGGTCTTGTCTAGCAGTAGAGATTTTGCACTTAGCAGTAGACTTGACTAGTTAGCAGCAGTGTAGCATCCAGAAGTAGAGTTACTTCAAAACCCAACATAGCTCCGAGTTGAATTTCCGGGGAAAGGTATTTCACTGTTCCCCTCGCTGTTTGTTTCACTAGGGACTGAGAGTTCAAATATTTTTTCAATCTTTTTCTGCACAACTTCTTCCCTAATTTTCTCCTTAATCCTTGATATGAAATCTCCAGCTAAGTTCATGAAAACGTTCGGGTATTTTCCATACGGGCTTCTAGTTGCTGGATTTTTTTTTCTTGGTTGCTCACAAAAGTTAGCTTTATGTTTTCGAATTCCCATAGCCATGAGAGTTCAGGAGCCACATGTTTGCTAGCTGCGTACGCATACTCGCAGGGGTTGATTATGGGTATTTCGGCTCTTATTAATTCTGCGACCTGCCTTTCGATGTTATAAAACATTTGTTCTTGGGTCGCATTTATATAATCTAAACTCCCTTCCTCCAAGAACATGGGATCTTCCCATTCTTCCTCTTCGTATCATGCCAAGTTCTCAATGACCTCCCAGCACTTATCAATGCTGAGCCTGCTCAGCCTACCATTAGCGGCGTAATCTATAGCTTTTCTAGTCTGATGATTTACACCATCATAAAAGGTTTGGATTTGANTATAAAACATTTGTTCTTGGGTCGCATTTATATAATCTAAACTCCCTTCCTCCAAGAACATGGGATCTTCCCATTCTTCCTCTTCGTATCATGCCAAGTTCTCAATGACCTCCCAGCACTTATCAATGCTGAGCCTGCTCAGCCTACCATTAGCGGCGTAATCTATAGCTTTTCTAGTCTGATGATTTACACCATCATAAAAGGTTTGGATTTGAAACCAAAGACCAAGGCCATGGTGAGGGACTTTTTGGAGTAGGTCCTTGAAACGAGTCCATGCTTCGTAAAGAGTTTCACCTTGAAGTTGTTGGAAATTCAGGATGTCATTCCTTAACTTGGTAGTTCTCCCTGGTGGGAAAAATTGAGCAAGGAAATGAGAGGTGAGATCATCCCAGGAGGTGATGGATCCCGCGGGTAAACGCTCAACCCATTGACTAGCTTGGTCACGTAGAGAGAATTGGAAAAGAAGCAATCGTGTCGTCTCTCGAGTGGTAACATCAAGGTCTATGAAATCTACGATTTTAAGAAAGTCATTGAGATGTTGATGTGGGTCTTCGGAACGAAGTTCATGGAATGCACATCCGCTTTACATCAACCGGATGGTGTCGGATCGCAAGGGAGACACATTGGCTCCTTGGGTGAGCTCAATGGTGTTTCGATAGCCTTGGTGGCTAGGTCGGGAGTATTGTCCTAAAGTGCGTGCTCTAGGTGGTTGGTTTGGTTGTGATGGGTTGGCGGGATCAAAGATATTACCACCTTCCATAATGGCGAATGTTAATGGTTACGAACAAAGGAATGAAGAAAAAGATATACTAAAGAAAAACTAATAAAAAGAAAATAAAAATCTCACTAGATAGGAATCTAATGAGTAGACCTAATAAAAGTAAAATTCAACCTAAGCAACAACTATTCCCCGGCAGCGGCGCCAAAAATTTGATGCGTGATTTTGCAACCTTGCAAAAGGTTTTACTTCTCAAGGGATCTTGAGAAGCTTGCAATCCCCACCAGGCATTGTACCTGACCGATGGAGTATAGTGAGTGGCAAGTACCGGGGGATTGATCATTCTCTAGGGGAATAGTGTCATTAGGATTGAAAACTAAGTCACAATGTCTAAAGGTGAGGGATGATTCTTTTTGTATTTTTATGTTTTTTATGAAAGCAATTAAAAATCTCGGGTTTTGAAAGAGTGGGCGGAATTAGTTGCTAGTCAACTAACCCAAAATTACTACTTAAGCAAATAAAATAAAATAACCAAAAAATTAAAGTGGTGAACTTCTTATGATGAGAAAATGTGTTTACTTAGATTTCACTACTCCCTAGCTATCTCTTATTGATTAATTGATTTGTTACAATTGTTTGGATAAAGGGTTGCTTTCCTTANGAAAGCAATTAAAAATCTCGGGTTTTGAAAGAGTGGGCGGAATTAGTTGCTAGTCAACTAACCCAAAATTACTACTTAAGCAAATAAAATAAAATAACCAAAAAATTAAAGTGGTGAACTTCTTATGATGAGAAAATGTGTTTACTTAGATTTCACTACTCCCTAGCTATCTCTTATTGATTAATTGATTTGTTACAATTGTTTGGATAAAGGGTTGCTTTCCTTAATACAAGTCGTGGGGGCGTGTACGTCCTTCCTCAACTCTATAAGCTCCTATCTCTTCCTATGACGACACGTTTAGTATCCTATCATGGCCTCCTTAATAGTCACTTATGCATTAAAAACAACCAATAAAAACGTAGTACACATCCGATTACGTTTCTTAAGACGTTCAAGCTTGTTACCATATAGGAGATTAGCCAGTTTTCTTAAGTCTAACGTGAAATCAATCACCCAAAACAACCAAACAAATCAACAATCAATAATTAATAGCTAGGTTTCATTAGATCTAAGCAAACACTAGAAAACCTAAGCTAGCATGTTAGACAAACAATAAATCAAACAATACATAGACATATTGAATGATTAAAGGAAGAACTTATCTTCAATTGAACATGGAAGAAAAGAGGGTTTGAACCCTAAAAATACCGTAAAAGTCGGACTAGGGTTTATCTGCAAAGTTGCACACTTAATAATGAATGAAAAATCCGAAACTATATATAGAATCTACAAGCTGATGGCGTCAGGTTATAAGCCCTGACGCCGTCAAGCCGCCGTGATTAGGGTTCTCGGATCGCCTAAAAAAGCTTCTGACGCCGTCACTTGCAAATAACTTCTGGGCCGTCTCGTGTATCATAAAAGCCAGACGGCCTCAACTTTTTAACACCTGACGCCGTCAAGTGTTAACTTCACTTTTTCTTCTAGGGCGTCTAGTGTTAGAATTCCATCATTTTGAGCATAAAGCGAAGGCGTCAGCTCCAAAGCATGATGCCGTCAAGTGTGAAAACTTGACTTTTCTTGTTTTCTTCATTCTTGAGCAGAAAAACGTCCGAAAAGCTCCAAAATGCTCCATTTTCTAGAAATCACGTTCTAAGTACCTAAAATGAGAAAAAGAACGATTTNTCATAAAAGCCAGACGGCCTCAACTTTTTAACACCTGACGCCGTCAAGTGTTAACTTCACTTTTTCTTCTAGGGCGTCTAGTGTTAGAATTCCATCATTTTGAGCATAAAGCGAAGGCGTCAGCTCCAAAGCATGATGCCGTCAAGTGTGAAAACTTGACTTTTCTTGTTTTCTTCATTCTTGAGCAGAAAAACGTCCGAAAAGCTCCAAAATGCTCCATTTTCTAGAAATCACGTTCTAAGTACCTAAAATGAGAAAAAGAACGATTTGAGGTAGTATTTGATCATAAAATCACCATTTAGGGCTTAAATGACCCCCTAAAAGCGTAACAAAAATTTCCTTATTAGATTCATTGGCTTTGTGTTTGGAGCATCCGTTTAGTGATTTGGTTTTGTTTAGTTTATGCATTTGGGTATGGTTAAGTTGTGATGATTAATAGTTTCGTATTGGTATTGAATTGGAAATTGATTTTGTGTTGGTGATGGTGATGCAATGGTCTTAACTAATCCGATTAAGTCTTGAGTAGTTATGTGTTGCGTCTCGGCATCAACAACTTGTTTTGGTTTCGCATGCTTTGATTCTGCGGGTTTATGCATATGGTTACGTCTGGCTCTGCATCTGTCTGATTTCATCTGGTTTTGTTTTGTTATGCTTCTGTCTGAATTTCACCATGCATCTGGTTCTAGTATAGTATGGTTCTCTATCGGTCTGGT
>LBNU01029143.1:29746-49829 GCA_014162995.1 Artemisia annua
ATTAGAGACGGAGTGTAATAATACTAAACTTTAACTATTTGTTCTCACAGTCTTAGTACGATATCTTTAGCCTACAGGATTCCATTTGGTTTTGGTAATGCAGTAAGGTACGCTTAATGAGTGCGTAGTTGGAATAAATAATTAATATAGTAAATTAACCTTGTAGAAAATTTTTAAAATCTATCTAGACTGATAGCTACCACTAACATGGTTTATTGACCATCAGCACCAGAGTTTCAAATGAACTTGGAGCAGGAAAACATGAAGCTGCAAAACTAGCGGTATGGGTCTCCTTGTCACTAGTCATCACAGAAGTACTTGTGATTGGTCTTGCTCTAATGGCATCCCGTCGAGTTTGGGCCTATTTGTACACCTATGAAGCAGAAGTTGTAAGTTATATATCATTAGTTATGCCAGTGCTTGCTCTATCTAACATCATGGATGGAATTCAAGGTGTATTATCAGGTTAGACCTTATACATAGATCTTTAAACTTAATAAATACATCCTTTTAACATAAATTTTGATGATTCATGTGGATATAAACTAGGCGTTGCAAGAGGATGTGGTTGGCAGAAGATCTGCACATTGGTGAATCTTGGAGCTTATTATCTTGTTGGCATTCCTTGCGCCATTGCTTTAACTTTTGTGTACAATTTGGGTGGGAAGGTGATGCTCGAATTCTTGCTCATTTTTATTTTTCTTGGAGGTTGATTTTATGGCAAAATGGTTGGTCGGGCTGGTTGTGTATATGGGTCACAATGGTAATGCCGGTACACATTGAAACGGGTTAGGTTGACCCGGCATTCTTTTTATCCAAATTCTTTTAGTAACATGTATTGTGTCATATATTCTCAGAGAAGTTTTAACATTACATCAATGCTATAGTTTTTTAAATTTTTTAAAGATGATTTCGAAGGTTAAAAGTAAACTTTGAACGACTCTTGTCCAGTTTAACACATTTTCATTTTAAGATTATATTACTTTTATCCTCTTTGACCCAATGCCATCTCTAAATTGCTGTCGGATGTGTTTACAGGGCTTGTGGATTGGGATCATCTGTGGCAGTGGAGTTCAGGCATTGCTGCTTATAATAATCACAGCGCGAACAAACTGGGAACTGGAAGTAGGGTATTAGGTTCTTATCTTTTTTAGCTTCCTCGAACTGATATTCTTTTTATCATTCTCATGTCTACCAATATGTATGCAGGCAAAAAAGGCGATGAATAGGGTGTATGCTAGCAGCATTCCAACCACTATGGTCTCATGAAGCCTCAATGGCATTCTTAAATTTATAATGTACGTTAGCAAGCTTATGATACTTCAGGGGTTGTTATGAAAATATTTTATAACTAACTTTTCTCTTAACAAGTTTTGGTGTTGGTTTTGTAAGTTTGTGATATGCAGGGGTGTAAACTAAAACTTGGTGCTATATACGGTGTCATTACAAGCTAGGGTTGGTTTTGTAAGTTTGTTATGAAAACACTAGTTATAATGCCCGTGCACGCGCGGGTTTTTTTAATTTTTTTTAATGATATATTTTTATTTTTTATAAAACAAATAATTTAATCTTTATTTTGTTTGATTTATGATTTTTAATTATATTTGTTTATTATTAAAGATAATCATTTAAAAAATTTAATCCTGTTAGTTGCATCTTATCTATATATTTTTTTGTATTTATCTTCTACTTGTGTAGTATATCAAGAAAACTAATTTCTAAAATTTTAAATTAAAAAATAATAATTAAAATATTACCTAATAAGGAAATATTTTTTTTTCCGAAATACGAAAGTACCCACTAAGGATTTTGTTTTATTATATAAAAGATTCAGTCGTCTCATCCTGTTTTCATCACTCAAATAATTATCTCTATAGATCTCAATCTGTTGTCTTTGTACTCCCAGTTTTAGTATAGTGTTTGGTTAGTTTAGATCATCTTAGTTTTGTGAGTGAGTTGATTTGTATTGATAGCATCCGGTTATTGGGGACTATCTTGTTTCTTTTGTATTTGTATTGGTTAGTTGTTTGGGGATTGATCTTGAGTGTATATTATTATTAAAAAAATTGATCACCAACAAATGTAACAACAAATTCAACAATGGTAATTGCTAATTAATTCCTTCTCGAATTTTCAATGTAAGCATGTAAATCGTGTACACTGTAAATAGGTTTGTAAATTTATACAATATTAGGAATGAATAAAAAAGCAGCTCACACCACACAAATGAAACTAATCAAAATCATGCGGATGAGATTACAAATGAATCACTCATAAAAACTTAACAAATTGCAATTCATTAACCAAGATTAGATTATATGTAATGGGCCGAGATATTCAACCTTAGACAGTGTGTTTCTAGTGGGCCAAATGACAAGCTATTAATATTGTTTGGCCATGTTACTCTCTAAGTGGCCCATGTCAGAGTCCATCTATAGAATATGGCACATCAAGGTGGTTAAGGTGATTATCACATAGCGGTTATCAAAAAGTTACAACACTTCAATCATAGTCTTAACTTCTTGAACATAGCCTAAGCGTTATCGTTAGAACCCGTGAGGTAATTACGATGTGTCAAGCATTTAACTTGGAAGGTACACTGCCACCTTATTGCATTAAATGCTTTTATTTTTAGAACACATCTAACTTTTAGGGTACATTGTTGACAATTGTTATCCCTTTTTGTACCAACTCTTGTATTTGTTTGACTTTCTTTGGTAAGTGTCTTTTACTCAGCTTCCTAAGAAAGTTTCCGCCTATTCATTTCAGAGACGTAGATATTTTTCTTAATATCTAAGTTCAGAATGTCTTTGATATGTGAACAGATCAAAGAGAGTCAGTGAGTTATTGTCCTCACTCACTGACTCCATCATGTACTTTCCGGTTCAGAGACTTCACTTGTAGAGTTCTGCCTCAGGAAGGAAGTGGTGAGAATTTCTTTATTATCTAAAGAACCTAAAAGATGATCGACTTCGTGAATGTTCTATCATTTAGGGAATTCAATTCAACTTAAAATATTTTATGTTCAAATCCTAATATTAAGAATGAATAAAAAAGCAGCTCACAGTCACACCACACAAATGAAACTAATCAAAATCATGCGGATGAGATTACAAATGAATCACTCATAAAAACTTAACAAATTGCAATTCATTAACCAAGATTAGATTATATGTAATGGGCCGAGATATTCAATCTTAGACAGTGTGTTTCTAGTGGGCCAAATGACAAGCTATTAATATTGTTTGGCCATGTTACTCTCTAAGTGGCCCATGTCAGAGTCCATCTATAGAATATGGCACATCATCAAGGTGGTTAAGGTGATTATCACATAGCGTTTATCAAAAAGTTACAACACTTCAATCATAGTCTTAACTTCTTGAACATAGCCTAAGCGTAATCATTAGAACCCGTGAGGTAATTACGATGTGTCAAGCATTTAACTTGGAAGGTACACTGCCACCTTATTGCATTAAATGCTTTTATTTTTAGAACACATCTAACCTTTAGGGTACATTGTTGACAATTGTTATCCCTTTTTGTACCAACTCTTGTATTTGTTTGACTTTCTTTGGTAAGTGTCTTTTACTCAGCTTCCTAAGAAAGTTTTCGCCTATTCATTTCATAGACGTAGATATTTTTCTTAATATCTAAGTTCAGAATGTCTTTGATATGTGAACAGATCAAAGGGAGTCAGTGAGTTATTGTCCTCACTCACTGACTCCATCATCTACTTTCGGTTCAGAGACTTCACTTGTAGAGTTCTGCCTCAGGAAGGAAGTGGTGAGAATTTCTTTATTATCTAAAGAACCTAAAAGATGATCGACTTCGTGAATGTTCTATCATTTAGGGAATTCAATTCAACTTAAAATATTTTATGTTCAAATCCTAGTCAAAGATCATTTTAGCTCTGAATTAGTCCAACAATATCCCCTATTTGGATATAGAAATAGTATAAGTGTGGGTGTAAGTGAGCACAAAATATTAATTTATTCATGAAATACATCAACACTAAACAAAAAATAGATCAGTTTCCTGTTCAAGCTTGTTCATTAGTAATCCCCATCATTTCCAGCTTCATCTTCTTTGTCATGAGGAATTCCTTGTCATCCTTCTTTTCAAGTTCTTTATCTGAGATCTTTACTATCCTGAGAGCTTCAAGGGTCTTTTTAGATAAGGTTGTAATCTTGTAACGGATGAGCTTTGGAGTGTCCACAATGTGCATTTAAGAGACTTTTTGAAATGCTTGTTCACCAAACACATCAGTGAAGAAGATTTCAAGAGTTTCTATCACATGACCTTCTCTAAATGGAACTCCCTTAGGAAAGATATTGTTGCAGTAAAGGCTAGGGATAAACGTTTCAGGTTCAGCTTCTTAGCTTCTCTGGTTTTCTTTCTCTTCTTAGTTTAGGTGAAGGCTTAAGAGCACCTAAAGATTTAGAGAAACTTTTCTTGTTCCCAGATCTCTTCAAATTTTTACCCAGGGTTTTGATTAATTCAACAATATTACCTCATTTCTTCTATTCAGGACAACATACGAGATATCTGTGTATTTATATTAAATACATAACTTTGATGATAAGCAACATAATTCAAACCCTAAACCTAATGGACCAAACCCAAACTATTGGGTCTGGGCCAACTAACTTATTTAACAATTGATTGTCAAAGTTTATTGAAGACTTTAAATGAAAGAGAGCTTGAACGGAAAAGTTCCATTGAAAGAAAGAAGTATTTTATAGTGTCTTAGTCATAAATCCTCGAGGAGTTCGTTTTAAGTGTACAACAGCTTGCGACGGTGCCATAATTATTTCATACTTTTTCATTCGAAATTGATCGACAAATACTAGTAGGATTACGGTAGTAAAGCAAGATTAATACTTTGTTCATTGCCTTCGGGTTGCTAACTCTCGGAGGGGGTTTAAGCCCATTTATATTCCCTGAAGCTCTGCTTAAAGGTCTCGGTGTTCACAAATCGGGTTAGCTTACTTAGCTATAATTAAGCGATTTAACTGAAAACATTTTAAATCTTGGCTACTCCGTATTATTTTTGTGATATTCTTTTTCAAGTTACGTATAAAATAATTGGCAAAACTAAGCACAAACAACGTTACATAGTAGTCAAACTTATTAACATAAGTGATTTGAGTGAAATTCAACTAAAACTTGGTTATATCATCGTGTGACATTTTCTCTTCTGTTACTGGAATCACGCTTGAGTTGGGCTTGGCCCACCCGCGCTCCACCAATCTCTTGTATGATTTATATACATGATTTTATAACAAACTTATATGATTATATCCACCTCCTATACTCACATAGTCGCATTCGTTACTCACCATGGCTTCTTCTTTGCTTGTTATTAGAGCATGCATAATGGTAACCTAGGTTAAAATTTAACACAGTGTCACGTCAACGCCACATCAGCTTTAACACTTTCACCTTAACTCACAAAAAAACACCCCCAATCATAACTCAGCTTTAATTCAACTATTTTCAAATTCAACCATAAACTAAAACTAATATTTCATTTAATAACTAAAACAACATTTATAAAACACAACTTATATTAATACTTAAACTTTAAACACACATTAAATTTAAAACACGAATTAAAATATATAAAACATGGAATTGAAATACATTAAATAACGTACGATTAAAATAAACTACGAATCAAGAAAATGATTCAGTCTGTGCCATAGCCCTCGTCACTCGAATCGTCGTCACTCGACAGCACAGGGTTTAATCCCAAGCCCATCGTGAAATGCTTCACGGTTTAACCGATCCTGACGAGCTTTTGCCTGACGTTCTTCCTTTGCTTGAACCTGTAACAAGACTTGCATATCTTGCTGGAAGAGTTCTTCATCAATCAACCCAAATGTATTGGGTTGGTTTTGTGGTGGATTGTTTGCCGGTGGATTGTTTTGTGGTGGGTTGTTTACCGGTGGAAACAGAACTTCCGGTGTAGTGTTTTGTGGTGTAGTGTTGTATGGGAATACAGGAAACAGATCTTGTGGTGTATTGTTTTGTGGTGGATTGTCATATGGGAATACGGGAAAAAAAATCTTCGGGTTGGGTGTTGTAAACTGACTCGTTATCTGGTGAATTGTTGTGTGACATTGTTTCGTATGAATTGTTTGTGAATTCTATATGATTTGTGTGTGAATTGTGGGTGTATTCTGTGCATCTGTAAATGGCTATTTATAGGACCGTTTTTGAATTTGAAATTTAAATATATCCCGCTATGTTTTTTGAATTTGAATTTTAAGGTTTATCCACACTTTTTTTTTTTTTTTTTTTTTTTTTTTTTTTTTTTTTTTTTTTTTTTTTTTTTTTTTTTTTTTTTTTGAATTTTAAAGGTCTATCCACACGTTTTTTTGAATTTGAATTTTAAAGGTTTAACCGCCCGTTTTTTGAATTTGAATTTTAAAGGTTTAATCCCCTCGGTTTTGAAATTTAAAATTTGAATTTTGAAAAGATACCGCTCGGTTTTGAAATTTGAATTATGATTTTCAAATTTCAAATTTCTATAATCCCCTATAAATAACATATCAGACGATACTATTTTTCACACACTTTTAAAGCATTTAACAATGAATAATCGTTGGTCAATAGAAGAAGGACAATTGCTAGCTGAAGTTTGGATTGCGGTTTCCGAAGACATTGTCAATTACAATGTCAACTCTTTTTGGAACAGGGTTGTTGAAAGGTTCAACGATCAATCTGATGGTGTGGTTCATAACAAAAATATGGTCACGGGCAAATGGATAAGACTGAGCAGTGAATCTAAAAAATTTAACTTTATTTACAATCAGTTGCAGCTTCAACTCGGGGTCTCTGACAGTGATCATCTCAATATTGTAAAGACCATTTTTCAACAACGCCATGGGAGAAGCTTCCAATACGTTCACGTGTGGGAGGTTTTGAGAAACAACTATACATGGAATCGTTGAAATGCTTAATAGTGTTGTGTGATTTGTTTCCCGTATCGTGTTTATTTATTTATGTATCGTGTTTATTTATTTTCCGTATTGTGTTTATCTTTTTCCCTATCTTGTACCGTCTAACAGCTAGTTTGAATCTCAATAAAATGGTTAACGGCTGTTTCCGTTACAATATCCTCTAACGGCTAGTTTCCCCTATAAATGCCACTTTAACAAGACTTCATATTCTCACACAAACACTATGACTAACGATCCATCTATGGTGCAAAGGAGTATCCTTACCCGATTTCGAAATGAACAAGAAAAAGAGCTAAGGCTGATTAACAATTTGCTAGGTGAGATAACTCGAATTATGCTGCAGAAAGAGGATCGTGCTCCAGAGATCAAAAGGTTGCGTGAGCTGCCTCAAGACCATCCAGCTATCAGGATCGGTCTAGAAACTTTATTAAGAAACGATGAAACACATCTGTAACTTCATGTCGCCTTGAAGATGGTTCGGGAAAAAGTGTTGCAAGTGTGGGAAGAGAAGTCATATCTAATCGACAATTACTAATCTATTTAGAAACTTTATTAGTTGGATCGTTTTTCTTGCTTTGTATGTTTTTCTTGCGTTGTATTGAACATTGAATTATGAATTTAAATCTGGTTATCCCGCTCAATTATACCATTTAAGAACTAAGGGGGGAAGGGGGGAGGGTTTTGAAATCTACATTTTTTTAATGAAAATATTTAAAACTTTAGAGGGGCCAAAAGTGGGCAATTTTATTTTATTTTATTTATCATTTTTTTGGGCAAATTACCTGAAAATGTATGCAACTTGCCACATTTTCTCATTGTATGTAGCTTTTTTTTTCCCCAATGTGTCACTAAACTTGCTAAATTCGTCCATTGTGTGTAGCGGTGACATGATTCACCTGCTGGAGCAGGTTAACCTAACGGTTGTTAGGTTTATCATTGCGCCGTTAGTCCTTTAGACTAACGATCGTTTATCATGACTACATACAATGACAAAAAGTAACAAGTTAGATGACTTTTATAATTTTTAAAATTTATGTACGTTTTTTACACGTTTTTGCACACATTTTTATACACACATTTTTATACACGTTTTTATGCATGTTTTTATACGGATTTTCATACACACATTTGTATACACATTTTTATTCACGTTTTTATACACACGTTTTTTATACACACGTTTTTATGCACGGTTCTACACACGTTTTTATACGTTTTCGCCAGTTTTTTTGCGTTTTCGCCAGTTTTTTTGCGTTTTCGTCCAGTTTTTCGCGTTTTCGTCCGGTTTTTCACGTTTTCGTCCGGCTTTTCACATTTTCATCCAATTTTTTTACGTTTTCGTCTATTTTTTACGTTTTCGTCAGTTTTTTCACGCTTTCGTCTGTTTTTTCACGTTTTTGTCCCTTTTTTTTGCGTTTTCGTCCCGTTTTCGTGTTTTCGTCCATTTTTTCGCGTTTTCGTCCGGCTTTTTACGTTTTCGTCCGATTTTTCAATTTTTCGTCCGTTTTTTCACGTTTTCGTCCATTTTTTACGTCTTCGCCAAATTTTTTATGTTTTCGTCTGTATTTTTATGTTTTCGTCCCTTATTTCACACTTTCTGACAAAAAAGTAAAAAACTGACAAAAACGTAAAAAATATAGACGAAAACGTGAAAAATCTGACGAAAACATGAAAAACCGACGAAACGTAAAAAAACGGACAAAAACGTGAAAAACAAACGAAAACGTGGAAAATCTGACGAAAACGTAAAAAAACGGACGAAAACGTAAAAAAACTGACAAAAGCGTAAAAAAATGACGAAAACGTGAAAAATCTAACGAAAACATAAAAAAGCGGACGAAAACATAAAAAAACCGACGAAAACGTAAAAAAACTGACAAAAGGTAAAAAAATCCGACGAAAACATAAAAAAACTAACAAAACGTAAAAAAACTGACAAAAACATAAAAACCCGGACGAAAACGTGAAAACCCGGACGAAAACGTAAAAAATCGGACGAAAACGCGAAAAAACGGACGAAAACGCGAAAAAACGGACAAAAACACGAAAAACCGGACGAAAACGTAAAAAAACTGACGAAGACGTAAAAAAACCGACGAAAACGTAAAAAAACCGACGAAACGTAAAAAAAAGACAAAAACGTAAAAATGTGTGTATAAAAAACGTGTGTATAAAAACGTATATAAAAATGTCTGTATAAAGACGTGTGTATAAAAACGTGTGTAAATGTGTGTTTATAAAAACGTGTGTAAAACCGTGCATAAAAATGTGTGTATAAAAAACGTGTGTATAAAAACGTGCATAAAAACGTGTATACAAATGTATGTATGAAAATCCGTATAAAACATGCATAAAAACGAGTATAAAAATGTGTGTATAAAAGCGTGTATAAAAATGTGTGCAAAAAATATGTAAAAAACGTACATAAATTTTAAAAATAATAAAAGTCATCTAACTTGTTACTTTTTGTCATTGTATGTAGCCATGATAAACGATCGTTACTCTAAAGGCTAACGGTGCAATGATAAACCTAACGACCGTTAGGTTAACCTGCTCCAGCAGGTGAATCAAGTCACCGCTACACACAATGGACGAATTTAGCAAGTTTAGTGACACATTGGGAATAAAAAGAGAAAGCTACATACAATGGAAAAAAGTGACAAGTTGCATACATTTTCAGGTAATTTGCCTTTTTTTTAACATAACTAGGCCTTAACGCCAAGTTAAGGTGTTAACGCGGGGTGTTAACGCGGTTTTAACGCCGAGACATGCAATGGTTAACTCGCCTTTAACGCGCGTTAAAGCTCCTTTAACACCGGATGTGCGTGACCATTGTGCATGCTCTTAAAGTTTGTTCTTCAACCTTTTGTATTGTCTCGATATTATTACATAATTATGCTTAGTTAATTTTTGCCATTTATTTTTCTAGATAATCATTAAAAATAATATTGAAGTTTATGACTCTTGTTATTGGCCAGGGCTTCTTTGCTTGTGAATTATGATATATATTTTTTTAACAGAAATTATGATATCTGATACCATACATTACTTCAAAACTAATGGCCTTGTTTGTATATATGGTTTTGGCCTGGAATTATTTGTTGAATCCCATCATCATTGTCATTACTCACTAATACAATAATTGTGATCATTGCCAGTTATCTTAACAACCAATTGTAGGTACGAATTGAAGAGTTTTCGGAACTATTATGGTCGTGTTTGGCTAATTTATCAGAAGTGCTTAGAGCTTTAGCAAGAAAAACCATTTTATTTTTTTGAGAGACTGTTTTAAGCGTTTGGCTAATAAGTTTTGCCTATTCTTTTAGAAGTAAACTATTAGTTCTGGTTGCGGTCTATAACCCGGGCTTATGGCATCCGAAACAGACACCTTTAAACCTTTCTGGACCAAGGTTTCAGTTTTTTTCTCCATAAATCGGAGTTAGAGACCGCAGAACTAGAAGTATTGAAGAAAAAATTACTTTCGATAACTTATTTGGTTCTTTTTTTCTTCACAAATAAATTAATAAGCTTTTAATTACTCGCTACACTTTTTTCAGCTTTGTTTTAAAGATACAATAAACTAACTATAAGTGTTACACACTCTTACAGGCTAACATGCATCCCGGGTGCGTGGGGTAATTACTCGTTATGAGTTAAAGCAGATAAGCAATTAAATGAACAATATCTAACACCTTCATAAGCTCTTGTCTTTGTTACTTGTAAAGAACAACGTTCGTTGGCTTGCAGATATATGTTTTTGTTGTTTGTGTTTTTTCTTTTTTCTCTCTTCTTATCTATGAGAGGCAATTATTCGATGATCCATCTTTATACAATCATACAATCACAAATATTGGCTGTATATTGTTTATTCACATGTGTCATTGGAGATTTTGAATGCTGATATAGATATTTGTGATATTTTTGTAGGTCAAGTTTGGGGAAACACTTAGGCGCCTGACTGCATCTATTGATGACAATGCACTCTCCCTTAACATTGTTATGTTGAACGAGAAGATTCGCCATCTCTTGAGCCTTTGGTTCTAATGTCACGTTTACAATGAGTTATGCTGATGAAGATGGTGATGTGGTTATTCTTGCTACTGAGGATGATCTTCGTGATATCCTTCGACAGTCCCTCAATCCATAGAGGATTACAGTCAACTTAAGTAATGGCACTCCTGTTGGATCAAGCGTTGGGACTACTTCGGCACCCGTGACATCAACACCCTTCCAGCTTCAATTTCAACTGAAACAAATACAACTTCAGCAACAATTTCTGCAACAACAGCTTCAACGACAACTACTTCGGCAACAGAAGCTTCAGCAACAAACTCTTCACCAACAACAGCTTCAAAATCACCAAGCCATTAACTCTCAGGTTTATGGAAAACTGAACTATGATTCAGGTAGCAGTGACTCTGAATCTTTGGATTAACTCCTACTAGTGGTTCTCACAACTGCCAATTTGGAATCATCAACTTTTAGGACAATAAGGATCTCATCAGCTTAAACCTATTTATGATGTTAGTCATTTAGAAGTATACAAAATATTTAGGTTTTACATTATCTTTAGGGTCTGAGCTAGTCTCCCCTTTTGCTATCCGGCCATATTATACTATCTCAATGTCTAACTGCTAGTACTTGGTAAGAACTATATCTTGAGCCTCCCTTTTATTAAGCATATTATGAGATCTTATTGTAATCAGAATACTATTTTGATTTTCATTAATTACCATTTATGTTTCGCTAATTTTCTTTAATTACCTTTTATTAAGCATATTTTGAGATCTATAGTGGTAGTGTATATGTTAATTTTTAATGGTGTGAAGTTAGCAAGACAATAGTTTGACCCGATTGTAATCCATGTTGTTACATGTACATATTTTATTTAGGTAAAAGAAGCTGCCAACAGAGGCTAGAAGTACATCGGCATTCACGACACTACAGACCTGATTCTAACCTTACCAAATGTACCACCGAACCTAAAAGTTACAACCAGTTTATGACCAACAAAGACGCGAGAAAGTGAGAACCCTCAAACTAAGGTAAATGCATAACCCCCAACCCACCAAACGCGTTAATACTAAGGGCATTCACCGGAAAAATAGCATGAAAATGAGTTACAAATGACCATGAACCTTTGAGCCCTAATGCGTAACCCACCAAAGCTTTCAAACCAAACAAACTACGGACACACAATCTGACCGAGTGGTGTAGTACAAAAAGTGGAGACGGTTTTACCCGTAAATACATTAGGATAAATGAAAACCACTAACAAAAAATGAGCTCGACCCTTAACCCTTGACCACAAATCTGTCCATCACAAGACTTAAAACCACAAACTCCACGCTGAACTATTTCTCGAGTACTGAACAAGAATAGTGTTCCAGTCTAGATTTTTTGTCAAAGGTGATAGTGCTGCTGATTGGCTTCGCGGTTAATGCCCTGGTATGCTGGAGTTCCTCAGCTTCCATTGTTCCAGATTGATATATGTGGTTCTTTCAAGAGGCGGCCACGTACTAGTGCTGGTGGGTTACAGTCCTCTATGTGTTATATCATTAAAACCCCGTATCTTATTCGATATTATAAATCAACTATAAAAGGGAGGACATGAAACATCAAGGTAAACTCTAATGGTATCGGCCTGTTACACGTACATGAACGGATTATTTAGATAAATAGGTTATTGTTGGTGTTGTGGTTCATATATAAAACTTGCGGGTTAAAAATTAACGGTAGGTGAGTGACCCAAACAAAAATTGGAATTCGGTGTTGGAACGTTTAAGGGAAGAAGCGTCCTGGGTGCATAAGACTCTGTCGTCTTGCTCCTATTACAACCGGTCTCACATTTTTTGTGTTAACGAGTTCCTGTTTGTAGCATTGTTTGGAATTGCTTACTTCAAACTACTTGGTTGATAAAATAAAGAACTTGGCCTCACATATTTATGCAACGTTACATTTACATTAAAACCATTATAAGCTACAAAACCGGTTATATAAACTTAATAACATTAACCCGACAAACAAACCGCTATCTATTATCGAATTTACCTTCACATATCTTTCTTTATACAATCTTTCGTAACTCCATGTTTTCTCCTTTCTTTTTGCTTATTATCCGAATTATATATATGTCAATTTGATAATGTTAGTTCACCTAAACTTATAGTAGTTAATAGCAACACTACCAAAAAACAGGCTTTTAGTGACATGTTTAGTGACATCGTTAGCGTCACATTTGACCACAGCGACGCATTAAGTGACATGTTAAAAAGAGTCGCTGTAAATGAGTTGCAGAATTTTGTGACGTCAAAGATATGTCGCTATATGTAGAGACACATGTAGCGACTTTTTTTCACTTGTCGCTATAATAACTAGCGACATCTCTTTATGTGTCCTTAATTGGGTCGTTGTTTGTAAGGACACATGTAGCGACTTGTCTTCACCTGACGCTAGATTAACTAGCGACTTCTATTTATATGTCCTTAGTTAGGTCGCTATTTGTGTCACAAGTCGCAATTTGGGTCATTACCCGAGTCGCTATTGATTCGTTGTCAGGGTCGCTGTCAATATCGCTACCCATGTTGCTATGATTAGCAACATCACATCGCTATTTGGGATGCTAATTTTGGCTTATGCTCACCTGCTACGATATGCCTATGCTCGCTTGCTATTGTATATAAAAGTATGAAATGTTATATGTAACAAGAGCATTGAAGATACAAAATATGATTTACGATATCAACTAAGACATCAATAACATGTGAACTAGTTCTCATATAGAAGTATGAAATGTTACCATCTGAAGTATACTAAAAAGCTCAAACATAAAGCATATCAACTATTTATCATATTAAGTAGAATACCTAATTCAAGAGAGTTTTAAAAGTCTACCAAACATTTATCACGGACGTTTTCGAAGGGCTTCTAGAAGTTGGCGATTAGACTTTGCAATTTCTTGAGCAACAATCTTTCCAACATCTTGAGCAACTGCCTTTGACACTTCTTGAGTAACAAATTTTTTCAAGTTCCGCTCGTATGATGCTTGAGATTCTAGAAGCTCATCTATTTTTCTTGATTGTGCTTCTTGTGCACGTTTTAAGGTGTCCAACTCATCTCTCATAGTACCTTGATCAGCATCGTGTTGCTCTACCATTTCTTGAACACGAACAAAGTCCTCATTATATGCAGTATTGAAGTCCTCTTCATCATTATCACCTTGTAGCATGAATCCATCAACCCCAGATCCAAAACCGTAATAAATCCCGTTCTTCGAGCCAACATGATCTGCCCATCTTCGATATGTGTTGGACATGTTACCAGATTGAGCATCAAGAGCGTCATCTACTCCATATTTCTGATTATATCCTTCCTACATAGAACACATAACCGAACATAACTTAGTCTAAATACAGCTGCACAAAACCAGGAATAGCTACCCAATAAGTTACAAAAAATGTGCAGATTCGCTTACCCAAAAAAAAATGTGCAGATGTGCGTACACACACACACACACACACACACACACACACACACACACACACTTACTTCTTCTACAACTTAGTCCAAAGAATAGGTACTCAGTAAGTTACAGAAAATAAAATAAAAAGTATCGGGAGAGAAAAAGTAAACAGTCGGTGATAAAAACTATACCCATGTTTTCCTAGCTTCATCATTAACAAAAGTTTTGTTCTTTCTCTTATGGGTTCTCTCAAAGAGTTGAGCAGCACTCGGGTCACGTTTCAGTTCCTTTTTCTATACAAGATGAAACATTTTTTATATATCAGTCCATCGCCAATATAACTAAGTAGCAGATGAAGCAATTGATTTTTATACCAGTCGCANAAAGTTTTGTTCTTTCTCTTATGGGTTCTCTCAAAGAGTTGAGCAGCACTCGGGTCACGTTTCAGTTCCTTTTTCTATACAAGATGAAACATTTTTTATATATCAGTCCATCGCCAATATAACTAAGTAGCAGATGAAGCAATTGATTTTTATACCAGTCGCATTGTGTGCTCAACGTTCGAGATTGAACCACCAGTATGCAATCTCTTATTAGCTTGACGAGCAACTGCCCCTCTCTTAGATTTTGCAATAAACTCTGGCAATTTCCACCCTTTACAGAGTGTTTGCCAATGACTGATATGCATAAACTCTGGTTTCTCTGTTTGGTTCTGCCTTGCCTTAGACATAAAGTTCCACAAGCTCTTTGCTCCAACTATTTTGAACACACGCCGAACAGCATCTTCATGCCTTGGGTCCCACTTGTATTTAGCCTGTTAAAAAAGAAAACAAAACTGTAATCATGACACATATGAAGAACCCATGTGCAATGTATCTATAAGCTATCACACACTTCATTCCTTGTATTAGGTTATGTTATCCAAAAAAGTTAATCTTGGTAAAATCATACATATATAGAAATATGGACCATCTCGACCGGCACAAATTGTTTTTATTGGTTCTGACCTAAATCATTACAGTGCATTCACTTTTAACCCATCCCTACCCATTTTGTTACCTTTAGCCCCACACCAAAGGACAACTCTGGTATATAAACATTCATAGTGAACTTATAAGGTGCAATGATCAGTTAAGTTATCCATCATTCATGAGACTATACTCCGTAACAGGGATGTGCAAAATTTTAATACCTTGAAAGCGTCAAACCAAACGTTTCTATCATCTTTTGGAACACTAGTCCACGTCCCATGCTCCTGTGAACCGCGCTTTCCAAATGCTTGTGATGCTACGCGTCACGATATGAGAAGGAATAAACCTACAAAAAAAAAAAGAAAGGATTCATCGTAATTCATATGCACGAAAATACATTAAAAGAACTTATGTATTTTACACTTACGCTTTTCCCTGAACTCTTATGGTGATACGTCTATCTTCATTGCTTGACTGCTCATCACCCTCCTCCTCCTGCATATTAGTATCATCTATGTCTTCAACAGCAGCCATCTGAGTACTTCAAGAAAAGCTAAAATATGTGCAATGATTAGTTGCATACTTGCATACTATGGAACAGTATGCACGCAATGTTCAGCGGTACTTAGACGGATGAGACAAAATTAGTTGTAACCCCTACTTTTTCTCATCAGCATTCACAAGGTACCTTCAACATTGACCTTTGAATACTTATTATCGAGATATACTATCTGGATCAACACCATTGTATACTTTGAATACTTATTATCTAAAACAACTTAAACTCTATCATTAATGTCTACAATATACAAAATCATCTACATTCCATGACAGTCTACTATCTAACTACAAATCTCTATTGTATCCTTCATCAATTGATCTCAACTCTAATTGAACAAACAAGCAAAACTTATCTAACTACAAATTATCTAAATAGTACTTCAATAACAGCTACTTGTGTCCGAAAATAATCGCGCAAACTAAATTAACATATCCTTGCCTAAACCAATCGCACGCACTATATTTACACCAATAACGGTCCGATACATCAAAAATCAAATTATCAAAATTAAATCAACAATGTAGAGTCAAACTACTAAAATAACGTCTTTATATGTCACGAACAATCACATACACCTTACTAAAGCAACAATATAAGCTACAAACTATCTAACTAATATTCACAACTTATACACAAATGAATGAATTATTTACAAATGGTAACTTAGTTGAAAGGATCACACTNATAACGGTCCGATACATCAAAAATCAAATTATCAAAATTAAATCAACAATGTAGAGTCAAACTACTAAAATAACGTCTTTATATGTCACGAACAATCACATACACCTTACTAAAGCAACAATATAAGCTACAAACTATCTAAATAGTACTTCAATAACAGCTACTTATGTCTGAAAATAATCGCGCAAACTAAATTCACACCGATAACGGTCCGATACATCACAAACCATTTTAGAACAATAATATCAACAATATACATGCACCGGAGATGAACGGCTCAACAAAACACTCAAATACAAATTAAATGATCAATATTCTACAAAACGTTGATTAAACGATCAAAAATGGTGAAGTATGTATACCTGAGATCAAAAACGGTGAAGTAATAACAAATTCCGATGCCGGATAACTGTGATGACGGAGATGATGGCGGAGTAACTGTTACGACGGAGATGATGGCGGAGTAACTGTGACGACGGAGATGATGGCGGAGTAACTGTGATCAATTAGAGTGGAGTGGGTTTACATGTTTTGTCTTTTGGGAAATTGGGGGAAATGGGGGAATTACTGATTGGAATGGGTTATTTATACCAGAGATCTATTTGAGTGGAGTGGAGTCGGACTATATATTGACTAGATTCAGATTTTATATATTTTGTTCAAAAAAATATAAAAAGTTTATTTTACTCTCACTAAAGACTTTTTTAAAAGAAAATTTATATCGTCAGGTTTTTCTTTTTCTTTTTTTTTTTCTTTTTTTTTCTTTTTCTGAAAGGCTTATATCCTCAGGTTTTATGGTCTTTAGATTAATGTTTGATGCACAATTGTTTATAAAAAGTTTACTTTTTATGGCTAAAAGTGCTTCGGGTTAACTTGATCTCATTCACTTGTATCAATTATGTATCTTGTAGGATGGAACGCGCTAATGTCGAGCTATGCACAACAAGGGGACAAAGATTCAGTTGTGGAATTATTTTCATTAATGGAGTATCGAGGTCTTGCACCTGACGGATATACTCTTTTATCCATCATGATAGGTTTTTGCAATGCGGGTTTTGCGACTGAAACAGAACAGTGGTTTAAAAGAATGGAACTAGAGTACAAATTAGAACCATGGATCGAGCATTACACATGTTTAGTTGGTGCTTTGGGTCGTCTGTACAACAGCAGCAGTAGAAACAAAAGAAACTTGAATATAGTTGAGTGCTGAGCACTAATTATTCAAAGTGGTATTGTTTTATTAGCACTATACTTGGTACAAAAACAACCTTATGAAACATCAAGCATCTCAGCCGGTTATCATCTAAAGTAAACTAAAAAGCTCAAACATCAAGCATCTCAGCTAGTTATCATATTAGGTATGTTGAAATACTAATTCAAGAGGTTTAAATTTCTTTAAGTAACGTCGTTTACAATTTCCAGAAGGCCGTCCTGAGTGCTTGAATATTGACAAGATATTAGCCGCTCTATTCACATTGCCCCCATCATCATTTCGAGCAACTCTTGTTCTATTTGTCCTTACTAGATAACCTAGGTGGAGGTTCATCCCCCTCGACTCGTCTATTGATAAAAGCACATTTGTTTCTTCTAAACGGATGATCTTTTGGCAGAAACTGGCGGTGACAATCAAAGAAAGAAGTCTTCCTCCCGTGCTTAAGATTAAAAGCCTTACTTCTTTCCATACAATATGGGCAAGAAAGCCTTCCATGTGTGCTCCATCCCGATAACATGCCATATGCTGGAAAGTCATTGATTGTCCACATAAGTGTAGCTTTTAGATTGAAGTTTTGCTTCCTGAATGCATCATATGTGTCTACACCAAAGTACCACAAATGAACTAACTCATCTATTAGAGGTTGTAAGTACACATCAATATTCCTTTTTGGACTATGAGGGCCTGGAATAATTAATGTCAAAAACATGAACGGAATCTTCATACACATCAAAGGAGGAAGGTTATATGGAGTCACGATCATAGGCCAACAAGAATAAGTGGTAGATGACATCCCAAAAGGTGTGAAACCATCAGAACAAAGGCCGAGCCTAACGTTCCTCGGCTCCGCTGCAAAAGAGGGATGGGTTCGGTCAAACTGTTTCCATGCCTCTCCATCAGATGGGTGTGACAATACACCAGGTTCTCTTTGATATTAATGATGCCATGTCATGTGTTAGATGTATCCTTAGACATATACAGTCTTTGCAACCTTGGAGTAATTGGCAAATAATGCATATACTTGTAAGATATATCTGTCCCTTTCTTAGTACCTTGTTTCACAGGTTTATATCGAGGATGATCACATTTGTAACACTTCTGCCTACCCTTATCCTTCCCATAATAAAGTATGCAACCATTTGGACAACAATCTACTCCGTATCTTTTTGTACCCGAGACCCAACTGTGAAACCATCCTATTAGACTCATAAAAACTTGAGCTTAATGTAGAAACTGGAATAAACTCTCTAAAAGTCTGCACAATACGGTCATAGCAATTTTGGCTTATGTTGAAATCCGACTTGATGCTTAACAATCTAGACATTGCAGACAATGTAGAGTGTTTTTCACACCCTTTATGCAAGGGCTGGTCTGCCTTAGACAACAATTCGTAAAACCTTTTAGCTTTAGGATTTGGAGCTTCATCATTTTGTATTTCGGGAACTAAATCATGAACATCAGGGAAATGAAACTCTGGTCCGGCAATGGATTTGGAAATTATAATCAAGGCTTTCAAAATCAAGGTAATTTTCAAAATCAAGGTCAAAATGTAAACAATGAGATTTTAAAACAACTTCAAAGTTACCAAGAGGTTCAACGATTGCTAATTAAGGAGGTCACCGACATCAAGAAGTCTTTAAATGATCGACCCTCGGGTTCGAGTACTCCTCCCACTCTTCCTAGTAACACGATCGTCAACCCGAGGGGCGATGCCAAGGCGATCACTACTCGAAGCGGAACTAAGTATGATGGTCCTACAGCTCCGGCTACTTCCGATCCTTCATCGTCTAAATCTAAACCTTCTTTTCCTAAAGTAACCGTCCATGACACCGAGGCGACAAAGGACACGGAAATTCCCTCGGGAGTGACCGAAGACGTCCATCCTCCGGTTGTCCCATCATCAGAGCCTAAAAAGAAAAACTCCGCCGAAAATGAAGCCAACAAGAATACTCCGATTAAGATTAAGCTTCCATATCCGACCCGACTTTCCGAACAAAAGCTCCATGATAAAAATGTTCATCAAGTTGAAACGTTCAATCAAATCTTTCAAGACCTTCGTTTCGAGATAAGTTTCGCAGATGCCGTTCTCTTGATGCCTAAATTTGCTTCGATGCTTAAGAGTTTGCTTAATAACAAAGAGAAATTGTTCGAAATGTCTAAAACCCCGTTAAACGAGCAATGCTCCGCGGTTCTCCCTAAAAAGCTACCCGAAAAGCTCGGAGATCC
>LBNU01029143.1:56671-72217 GCA_014162995.1 Artemisia annua
GCAAAAACGTAAAAAATAGCATGTCGTAATTAACGATGTTAATAGCGACTTGCTTGAGGGAGTCACAAAATTAGAGACATGGTTATTGACATGTTGCAATAAGTCATAATTATGCGTCATTAGTAGCGATGGGTTTTTAGAATGTCATAAGCTAGCGGCACGTTTAGAGACTTCTTTAAAGGCGTCATGAAATTACAGACATAGTTAACAACATGTTGCAAGAAGTCACAATTGTTGCGACACTAGTGGCGATGTACTTTTTATATGTCACAAACTAGCGACACGTTCAACGACTTGAATTGTGACATCGTATTTTTAGCGACTTTTTTGTTGACTTAGAAGACGTGTAAGTCACTAAACATGCCACTACTAGGGTCTCAAATTTGTGACATAATTTCTCAAGTCGCCAAACATGTCACCAAATGGCTTATTTCTTGTAGTGCAATACTGCCATTATCTATATGTAAGCTGTGTAGATTTGCTATTGATTGCATACGAATGTTTTGGTTGCACTGCGAAGCTAATAGAGAAAAGAATAAAAAAACCCAAATACTTGAACATTCAAACCGGTTCGAGAGATGCACATAGGGAAGTCAATATAGGGTGCAACGAGTATTGTCAACCGCGCGTTGCAACGAGATTTTAAACATACAATATTATAAAAAGTGACTTTAGTAGATACATATTGACTAACGGCGGGCACGTCATCCATTATATTTGTTTTAGTCACATTAATTTTTATTAAATTTATGCTGGATAACCATTTGTTTGTTATCTTTTGCATTAGATTTAGTCAATTTATGCCGGATAATTATCAAACGACATAATTGAACCTAATATCCACATATCAAAACAAAACGAACAGAGAAGTTGACCTGAACGTTAAACACTTCTAAATCGACCATATAAAGCCGCATTTAAAAATAAGGGTACAAATGGTATTTCTCATCAAAAATTTTATTCATATGTTAGAGTTGGTCTTTGGATTTTCTTCCACAGTTTTCAGGTATAATTTAATCGGAATTTATGCAAACGAAAACAAAAACATAGTTCAACGACTTACAAATTTGTCTTAACAAATGAGTGACCTTTATGAAAAACTTAAACAGTTTGATGGCTTACACGTACTTTATCTCTAAAAAAAATAGGTTTAGGAATTTACATTTAGACAATATAAAATGTCCAGTGAACACTTCATAGAATTTCCCAACACGTATACGACGCTCCTCATTGATCATGCCTAGAATTTCATAACATATATACGACGCTCCCCATTGATCATGCTAGCGAAAAATACAAAATTTAATTTGTCCCTAACTATAACTTAATATCAACTAATTTTCTGGAAAGCTGGGCAACAACACTTGTGATTACTTATGATTGTTGTTAGCATTTCCGTTAAAATAAAGTAGCCAAGATTTTCTTATCGCACCTTCTTACATTGACAAACTAAATCATGCAAAACCTTAACAAGCCGTTGTTCATGGACTATAATTCTATATATAGTACATTTCTTGAGGACTTTGGGAATGGAGCTGATTAAAATAAGAAAGTAATAAACAAATATTTGGGCTCCCACTGAATGCTTTAGTCCAGTTGCTTCGGTGTTTTGGGTCCAGCATGAGATGTTATAACCGCCTTTAGAGATGAGATGTTATAACCGCCTTTAGAGATGAGATGTTATCGTCATTTTTTCTGGATAACTCTCAAACAAACAAATAACATATAGTGGTCTGCACGATTCTCGAAGTTCGGTTGCCTTCGCCGTTTCCCAACGCACAACAGAGGCGACAGGTGCTTTCCGGCGGAAAAACTGTGGATGGCCAGCGGAATCGGAGGTGGACGATTAGACGGTCTATGAGGAAATAGGGGTTTTGGTTCTAAATGAATTTTGCGAACCCAGGTATCAAATTAAATATTAGATTTATAGAAGAAAAAATAGGGGTTTTAGTTTTTTGTTGTTTTTTTTTTTTTTATGATGAAACTCATTAGCTGTCGATGATGAAGAAGATGAAAATGAACTTTAGCAGCCGACTTTTGCAGCTATTCAGCTTCGATTACAGCCGGCATGCGCATCAGGTGAAAACGAGGCTAATGTTTCATTATTTGGCTTTTGTGTTCAAGCGTGTGTTATTTAATGCCTTGATTATGATTTTTGGTACGACAGTAGGAAGACTGATTCACTGGAGACTCATGCTACTAATCCCTTATTTCATCTTTTTTTATCACTGGAAATCCAGGTACAATATGCTTTTTGTGAATACAAAAAGCTATTCTATTTTTCAAAATTTTAGGCACTGTGTATCGTTCATGATTGTTGTTATCGTAGGTATAACTGTAGCATTAGATGCTCATGCCGCAAAATCATCAAAAAGATATCACTGAAGATGTTGGGGAGGACAATAATTGTGATGGTAGTGTCACAAGCAACGAAAGATTCACACGACAACCAGTGGAAACTAAGGCAAACATTTTAATAAAAGAAGCAGGGTTGTTGGAGCTGAATAATGGTAAAGGAATCGGACATTTGATGGTCACAACTGTGAGATTAAAAAGAAACTCACTCAGAAGCGGAAGTGGAACCAAAGGTATGATTGTAGTTTAATGGTTATAACATGTATAGGTGACAAAAACGTGAGGCTGACTACAGGTGAATAGGGGTTTTGGTTTATACCTTTTGTTTAGAAGTTGTAAACTGATTTTCCTAAATTCTGAATACGTGTAGTTTTCTTGAGGATGCCGCTCCTAAGCAGACAACAGAGGTTATGCGAGTCGACGGCGTTACAGGTTACAAATGCCGAAATGAAAAGCAATATGCAGGTGTGTAACACCCCAACCCGAGAAGGGCTAAAGTGTAACATTATGGAGTCAAATCAGAACACAAGCGAACGGAGATACAATTCTAATACAAAGTATACAAAGGTTACAAGGAGAACTAAACAAAATACAAAAGAGTAACAACGAAGAACTAAGCCCAAATACAAAATACTAAGCCCAACATCAATTACTTCTAATCATCTCTAAGTCCAGCCAGTAGCTAATCAGGGTGAAGTCTTCTAAGTCCAAAAATAAGATCTCTCATCCACAACCCAGCTTCCGTACATAAACCTGCGCAGGAAAAGAAATGCCGGCTGAGCTTAAAAGCCCAGTGAACAGATATAACAACGAGTAATAATGAAACAGAAATGAATATTGTATAAGGTATAGAGGAAATAACATAATGTAATCAAAGGTAAGTATGAAATAGTAATAAGAGGTAAGGTAAGGGTTAGTCATCAACCACGAGCCCAGAAACAGATATAATGCCTTCATAATAATGCCTTCATCATAATCATAATCATATCTCTTCATAATCATATAGAGGGGAGACCTTTCAGATAATCAGACAATAATGAGGGGTGTCCTCATATGGGTGGAGTAGCTAGCTCCCAGAAATTTGTGAAGGACGTGTATTGCACACACAACCACATTCACCAGACAAATCATATCATATCATATCATATCAGAAACAGAAACAGAAACAGATCTAGGATGCATCCATACGCCCCTACCCATTTACATGCAGACCAATCAAAGGGACGTGGCAGAACATCACTCTACTGCCCTAGAGTCATGTCAGAGGTGCATCTCTGACACGGACATGGAACCCCCATGCCTAGTGAAACAAACTTTGGCTCGGGTGTCAAACTAGAATAGGTCAAACAGAATGTTATAAATGACACAGATTATAGGTCATCATAATGGTCAGATCAGAAATACATATCAGAGGTTCATATCATAAGGTCCAAATCAGAAGTCAAATCAGAAGGTTCAGATAACAAAGGTTCATCACAGAAAAGGTTCAGAAATAAAATATGGTTTCATAGCAATGGCATCGGGAACCCTAAACAGAATGTCAGATCAAAAGAAAAGGAGAGAGAGAGAGAGAAACCTTTACTGAAAAGGTCAGAATATCTGTACCTTATTCGAAAAGCAAAACAGGTAAACAGATGGCAACAGAAGAGATCACTCCTTCTTCACACCTAAAGGAGTAGAAGACAGAATTACTATTGGTGTTGATAAGTCAGATTACTGATTTTAGTTTAACTTCCATTTTAGGTAACTTTCCATATTTAGTAGATTTCTATATTTAGTAACTTTCCATTCTTAGTAAGTTTCCATTTTAATAAGTTTACTCATTTTAGAGACTTTCTATTTTTAGCAGCTTTCCATAATTAGTAAGTTTTCATTTTAGAAGGTTTCCTTATTTAGAAAATTTCCATAAATAGCAATTTTAATACTTTAGGGTCATAAATGACAATTAGATAAACTTAAAGGTTAATAATGACCAAAATAATAGTTTAGGGTTTAATTATGTCCCATATTTAAGCTTAGGGTTTATAATGTAAATAATTCCATAATGACCGTTTTATGGCTCTGCGATTCAGAAACTATATAAACGTACTCTTGCCATCATTTTAGACCGTGACGATATAATACCCCAATTTCACAAAGCGCAATCCTCATTAATAATGCTATACGATTAGTCTTTCTTATTATTTATCCGCACGGTCGTCCCATGAATTTATGAAATTTTTGAAGGTCCTGGACCAAATTAAATAAAGAGGTCTTTCGATAAAGAATGTTATATATAAAGTGTAACCATTTATAAAATATAATGCAATTAGTTATCTAAACATTCTAACATATTACTCATTTAAATTATTTTCTCATCTAAATACTTTTTTCTTTGTAAAAAGAATATGTGTACACATACATATAATTATTAAAAGACAAATTTTGGGGCCCTTAACTTTTAGGCCCATGAGCGGTCGCTCACCTTGCACACCCTCAAAGACGGCCCTGTTTATTCGTCACGTTTAATCGGCATGTCATGAATATTATAAACAGTTTATATTACATAATGTGCTTGCATAGATTAAGGATACATGCGTACGTATCATATTGACTTGGTGTATAATATGCATGCAAATTTCCTATCTCTACATATTATTATAGCTTATTGATATTTATATATGCATAGCGTACGATATATTCAATTTTAGACTAATATATATACAATCTGATATATAAGTACGCACACATGTATGGATGTCACAAGTTTTCGTATGTCTTTAATATAGAAACGTAGCCGAAATCGAATCGCACCTTTTATAACCCTTTGTTATCTTTTCGTTCCAAAACATTTTAACACGCATGTTCCTCTTTAGTTTAGCTCGAGTAGACTAAGTTTTAAAAACAGATTTAGGGTCGTGAAAGTGCAGGTTAAATAGGTATAGCATTCGAAAGCAACACTTTAAAGGTTGATTATATCAGATCTCCATTCGAAACAAAATGACATGCATGCATACTCTTCCGTATTAGCTCGTAAATGATAAAGACTAACATATATATCGAATCGAAAGCAAAACGGATCAAAACAGCAACCACATGAGTCGAATCAAATAACCATGGATCGAACCGATTAGTTTTATAATAGTTATTTTATGTGACTTTCGTTATGATTTCATGTGAGTTCCTATATGTACTGATATGTATTTAGAGCCAATTATGGAATAGGTTTTTAAGCATGTTAAACGCACACAACAGATTCGAAGTAAAAAGAAATAGAGCAAGGTGATATGATTTACCCCAGACGCGTAATAAAAGGAAGAGAACAAGGACAGTGAGTAGCAGCACATCGACCCAACACACCAGCCTTAAAATCCTTCGAAACAAAATACTATCACCTCGCACCAACAGAACCACGACAGCTGCCCTCTTTTCGAACCAGGGATCACCCACGTCTAGACCTCCTAAAGAATCACAGTCGAACCCTTTTGTGAATTTTCTTGAACCGAAGCAAAAAGGGAGAAAACTTGGTGCCGCCACTTGGGATTTAAGAGTTTAGGTTTTCTGTAATGCTTTTGTGAATTTTGGTGTTTTTGTTATTTGGCTAAGAGAGAAAACGAGTGGAGGATTAAGAGAGAATATCTTTTGTGATTCGGTATTAACCAAACCGTGTGGGAGAGGTATAAAAAAAAGGAAATAGCAGATTTGGTGGAGCAATTTAGGGGAACAAAGTCAATCACAACCTAGTCCTCTTTCTCGGCTACGTACAAATGTGACACAAGAATAATATTCTGCTATAAGAACTTCTATACGTGTGATAAGTTAAATGTATACAAATTTATATTATCATAAGTTTATAGTATTTATTAAATTTTTGATACTCAGGTTATAATTATTATTCATTTTCACAAGTTTAAGATTGAGGGTAATTTGGGTATTTTACATGTTCAAAATTTCTGGGTTTTACAACTCTTCCCTTCTAAAAAAAAATTTTCGTCCTCGAAAATTGAAGTGAAACAAAACGGAAAACACAACGGACCGTGAACAGAAATGTGAAAAACTTGTTTCTCATGACTCTATCTTGCTGATCAAAAAGCTTCGGCTTCCTTAGAAAAACATACCATACTGAATCCGGATCAGAAGAATAGCAGCTGCACGTGTAGGTGCGCAGTATGCAATAACCCCCTGGTTTTTTTTTCCTTTTTTTTTCCGGTCATTCACTTACTGTTATGAGATGTCAGTTCTATTAGGACATATGTAGTGTGATATGTATGACATCTGTAGCGCCTATCTAACAGGCTACAAACTCGCATGTTGCACATGAACACTATATTATTCACCCGCATCTTTGCCATCTGTTGGTGGATTGAGGTTGACGATTGTTGCAGCTGGTCGCAACTTACAATAATCTAAAAATATAGCAAGCACCCCGCGGCGGGCTCCTACTCCTCGTTCTATAACAATACTCATAGAATTTATCAGTCATAAATTTATCCAGTTTTATAATAATAATAATAATAATAATAATAATAATAATTTATGAGTAACTGGTCTTTAATCTTTATGATAAGTATGCATGAGAATGTGAGATGTGTCACTCTCTAATGATAAGCATGCATGAGATGTGGACACATTAGCTAAGCTAAAATTTGAAGATGGCATGGCTAGCTAGTACCTAGACTTAATTTGTTTGGAAAAGATTTAACAGCAGTTTTTTTCTTCCAATCATAGCTGTTTCCTTAGCATTTTAGTGGCGACTGCAACCAAACAAACCAATGGTTTAAAAGAATTTGGAAATGAAATTTTGGACCAGAAAGTGACACAACCTTAGTTCATAGTATAGTCTAACACGAGATATGGATTTCTAATAATAACAAGTCTGCACTTGATAGGATCCCATATGATTGACCTTAGGCTTAGCTCGAGTGCGGCTCATGTGCACGAAACAATCATAACGCAGCTTCAAGCTATATATAACAAGCATTCAAGTCAGCCTCATTTCATATGTACGCTTCAGAATTTTATAATATATTCGATAACCAACTGAAGTAAAAAAGTAACAGAAAAATAAGTTCTTTTTATTCCCCCTGAGCTTTCTTCCTATTGGGCCACAAGTCTAATATGACCCCACCAACCTTTCTATATATTCCTTGTCACACGGGACCATGTAACAACCATAAACTCAAATGGCTACTTCTCTTGTGATCAAAGTTTGATTTTTCACCTTTTCATTTTTCATTCAAAAAACATTATTTTATTTTTGTTAATTAAAGTCTGAAACTAAACAAAAACTTGATATATTTATTCAGGTTAAGCATGGTGAAACGCTCAGGCGCTTCAATGCATCCATAGATGACAACAAGCTCTCTCTTGACATCGTTATGCTACAAAACAAAATCCGCAGACTATTCTTCTTTGAATCGAATGTTAGGTTTACTTTGACTTACGTTGATGAAGATGGTGATGTCATTACTCTTGCTACTAATGATGATCTCCATGATTTTGTCAAACAGTCTTTAAAACCATTAAGGATTACTGTCAAGTTACTGTACGGTACTAGTGCAACATTGGTTCGGACTCCTGAACCCGTGACACTACCTGCACCATCCCAACCTTCTTATCAACGGCTAGTTGAACACGTCCTCTTCCTTAAAAGACAAAAGCTTCCTAGTCCTGTTGAGATTATCGAAACTACGACGTATAAGATGGTGCAACCAACACCGACTAGCGGTTCGCATGATGGTGAGAAGGGTGCGAATTCGAAGTCATCGGCTTATGAGACTATGTTTATATGAAGTACTGTTGGTAGTATTTCATTATGTAATGTCTTCTTTTTATTTCGAATTGTAATAAGGGTGATAGCTAGCTATCCCTAATTTTGATGTGCGTGTTGTTTGATCTTATAATATCAAACAACTTATATATGAATGAACGGATTATATATAAATTATGCTACTGTATTAATTATGTTTTGTCATTTGGATTCATGTATGTGATATTCATTGGTTTCTAAGGGAGAGATTTCGCATATAAATTACTACCAAATGTATTAATGCTAATATAAGACTTCATGCAACTACATGAAAAAACCTAATTGGTGACCAACTTTTTAAGCGACTAGGGAAATTTTGGCCAATATTTATCGGTAGTTGCTAAAAAGTAGGCGGGACATATAACTTTTGGTGATTACTACAAAGTCGGTGACAGACGCAGCTTTAGCGTGTCACTAATGACAAATAACAGTGATGAAAATATGAACGGCCACATATACTTGGGATATTAGAGAACAAAAATGGTTGTCGCTGGGTTGTGAAGATTTGAGACGGAAAGAGTAGCGACTACAATGTGAAGTTTTGAGACGGAAAAGTTTGTGACGACAAAGTTTTAATAAGTCGTCATTAGTCAGTTAGAAAGCCAAAAAGATTAGAAAGTAGGGAGGGTTCATGTCTAGAATAGTGTTCACTAAGTAAGGTCACTGGGTAACTGAGTTAGGATACTATTAGAGAACAAAAATTGTAACACCCCAACCCGAGAAGGGCTAAAGTATCACATTATGGTGACATATCCGAATATACAAAGAATAATACGCAAGCGGAAGACTTCATAAATAACATAAGTCATGAACATCAAGACTTAAACATTACAAAATCCGATCATAAGTCTAAAGGAAAATAGAATGAGGTAAAATATCCAACATAAATCCCAAACATCCAACACAAGTTCCAAAATCATCCAAACAATGGGGAAACTAAATAAGGTAGGTCCGCTATGCTCCTACTCTCAACACTCGAGCCCAGATTCCCGCTTATTACCTGCCGCAGGGAAAAGAAAACGCGACTGAGCATAAAAAGCCCCAGTGAACGAGGATATATATGCAAAGGCAATAGTAAGTAAGCACACGAAAAGAGAAGGATTCATAAAGAATGAGCAGAATCAATGTGTCATAAAGTCAAATGAATGAAGCATAGATAAAGATATCAAAATGTAAGCGTAATCAGCATATAGTCAGAATCATAGAGCACATATCAACAAAGGCTTTTGTCTACCCGAGCCACTGCCGAACTAGAGCCAGCAAGAAATAGAAAAGCCCGAGCCGACCTACCAGGCCAGCTCGAATAGTCTCAAATCACATAATCACATATCCGTCAATTCATAGGGTGTACATAGAGGGGCGACAACTCGCAAGTACCAGACGTGAAAGGGGTACAAGGCACGTACAGCCAGTCACCAAACCAAATCGTATCATATCATATCATATCAAACGTACCTAGGATGCATCCATACGCCCCCACAAACAAATCATACATATACAAAGTGGCCAAGTGATCACATATCATATCATAAACAGACGGGGACGCCGGGGACTAATCACACCGCCCCAGATAGTGTCATGCCATCGGTGCCTCGATGACACGCCCATGGTACCTCCATGAGTAGTTAGTAAACTCGGGCATTAGAACAGAATCATATCATAACAAACAAAGCAAGGCTATTCATAACAGACTGCTCCCAGAGCATAACAGAACAGAATGCTCCCAGAGCATAATAATTAGTAATCACATAATCATAATCAAAATGGATAGCAAATCAGAATCAAATCAGAGGAATCATAGCAAAGGCTCATATCAAATGAATCATATCAAAAGGGATTATAGTAAAGTCAAGGATCGAAAAGTCATGAGAAGTCCCTATTGAAAAGGGAAGAATATCTGTACCTTATGCAAAGCAAATATCAAACCACAGAAAGCAGACGGATAAAGGAACTACTCCCTCTTCGACGGATCTACATGAATTAATAATCAAGTATTACTTATAAGGCTCGGTTTAAATCAGATTACTCATTTTAGGTTTCTTTCCATTTTTAGTAACTTTCCATTTTTAGCAGGTTTCCCGAATTAGTACTTTAATACTTAAAGGCTATAATGAACAATATAATAGTTTGGGTCTTAAAATATTAATATTTAAGTTTAGGGTCTAAAATGTAAATTATCAAAATTAATATTAAAAGTCAAATAAAATTATTTTAAAGTTTATTTTAATAAATTAATCTTAAGATAATAATTTTGGACCCTTCTTATTATTTTATATAATTTATTAACGTACCCACGATCTTAATATTTATGCCGCGACGACCCAAGATTTTTATAAAATCATTTGGCACCCTTTTTATTCATTCTCCATTCGAAATTAGATCTGAAACTAAGTTACGATGCATGAAATATTTTTATTATTATTTGTTTAACTCGAATTCAAAACTAAACACATGCATGCAATTCTCTTTATCATTTCTTGGCGCATTAACTAGGTCTTGTTATACATATATATCAGATAGACCAAAACAGGAAACTCATGAATTGAGTCAAGTAGCATGGACCAAAAAGATTAAGTTTATGTTGTGATCACATGTGACGTTTAGTATCATTATTCATGTTGCTATATAACGAACACGTAATACCTAACAACCAGATTTTAAAATGTTTTTTAAAGATTATTAAGAGTGTCGCAAAGTCGAAACGAAAAGTTTATAACAATAGATACGTAGGATTTATAACAGAACACATATAGTTCATGATATTATGTTTTCATGCGATAAATACTTCATCATTTTATATGACTAAACGCCTCCATTCGTATTCCTATTAACGAGCATATATCAGTTTTATATTACATGTTATATACGTGTATATGTGTGAAAGTCAAGAGAACCAGAAACAAAGGCGAAGGTAAAATATACCTCGGGCCGAAAGTGATGATGAACCAAGAACCAAAGAACCCAAAAACCGAACCCAAAATGAAACCTGATTCGAACCAAAACTAAGCACCCTTGTTGAATCGAGACCGATGTACACCAAGACTACTCACCACACCACGATCACTAAAGCTGGAAAACCAATATCGATTACCACACCAACTATCCCCTTCGTACGTCTTTTCTTGGAGAGAATGAAAGCAAAAGATAACTGCCGTTCTGTGTTGTAGGTTTAGGGTTTCAAATGTGTGGAGTGGAATGTATATTCGGTTGATATAAATGGGAAAAAGGTGAGAGTGGAATGCCGAGTCAAATGGAAAGTTGAATGACCATATCTTCCAAAATTTCAAACGTATATGTGTGTACAAAAAAATTAAAATGGTATTCAGCCTATGTCATGACTTATTAAACGTTTTATCTAAGTCTTAGAATTATATGTTGCGTCAATTTCATTCTCATTTAGATTATAGTATTATTACTTGGTATGTTTCAAAGTATAAGCTTCAAAATCTTATGTTATAATAAAGATTTAAGTAGTTTAGTGACATTTCTGATTTAGGGTATTATAAAAATGGTTGTCACATAAGACGGAAAGGTTAGCGACCATCAAGGTTTTATACTATGGTAGTAATAGGTTAGCAACTAGGAAATTAGTGGTCACTAACTTAGAGGGTTTGTATAGTGATGTTCACCAAGTTGGTACAATATAATGAGTTGTTTGTACAATGAGTTGAAAAACTAAGGATTTACGAAGGGTAGTGATCAGAAAATAAGGATTTGCGAAGGATAGTGATCACAAAATAGTTGCTAATGTATTACAGTGGAATGTTAAAGGTCAAAAATTCACTTGTCGCTAATTAGCTAGTGTTGATAAGTTACGAAGTTAAGGATAATGACTATAAAAATTTGGTAGCGTGTTGAACCGGACACAGCAAGTAGAGAACACTATTTCTTCATTTTAAATGACAGGTAAATTTGGTATGTTAAAGACCAAAAAAGTGAAGGTCGATCACTTAGTTTGCGGCCTTAGTGTTCACTTTAAGTGAAATGCCACATACGTGTAGTGAACTACTGATGTTAGCGGAAATTTGTAAATATTTTGATGGAAGTTAATTCGAGATTAATACTGCAAAAAATGATATTTGTATATCAATTAATTCAGGATTAACCAACAAAATATATCCTCCCATAATATACGCAAAAACTCATGTATCCAAATAATGTTACTAATTTACTTAAAACAAATGTGGTATAATTTAAATCCTTGAGCTATAAGACTCTTAGGGTGTGTTTGGTAGAGAGAAATGGCATAAGAGAAATGGAAATTAATCAAATTCCATTGTTTGGTATCTTAGAGAAATTAAAAGGTGGAGAATTGTGGAGAATTGGTGAAGAATTGATAGTGTAAATATTAGAGTCCCATTTNTATACAAAGAATAATACGCAAGCGGAAGACTTCATAAATAAAATAAGTCATGAACATCAAGACTTAAACATTACAAAATCCCATCATAAGTCTAAAGGAAATAAAATGAAATAAATAATCCAAAATAAATCCCAACATCCAACATAAGTTCCAAATTCATCAATTCAAATGGGGAAACTAAATAAGGTAGGTCCGCTATGCTCCTACTCTCAACACTTGAGCCCAGATTCCCGCTTATTACCTGCCGCATGGAAAAGAAAACGCGGCTGAGCATAAAAAGCCCAGTGAACAGATACATATGCAAAGCAGTAGTAATAAGCAAACGAAAGGAGAAGGATCATAAGAATGAGCATAATGTGTCATAAGTCAAATGAATGAAGCATAATAAAGATATCAAATGTAAGCGTAATCAGATAATAGTCAGAATCATAGAGCACATATCAACAAAGGCTTGTCTACCTGAGCCACTCGAATAGACACAAAGAAATATAGAAAAGCCACGAGCCGACCTACCAGAGCCACTCGAATAGGTCTCAAATCACATAATCACATATCCGTCAATTCATAGGGTGTACATAGAGGGGCGACCTCCAAGTACCAGACGTGAAAGGGGTACAAGGCACGTACAGCCAGTCACCAAACTAAATCGTATCATATCATATCATATCAAACGTACCTAGGATGCATCCATACGCCCCCCCAAAAAAATCATACATATACAAAGTGGCCAAGTGATCACATATCATATCATAAACAGACGGGGACGCCGGGGACTAATCACACCGCCCCAGATAGTGTCATGCCATCGGTGCCTCGATGACACGCCCATGGTACCTCCATGAGTAGTTAGTAAACTCGGGCATTAGAACAGAATCATATCATAACAAACAAAGCAAGGCTATCCATAACAGACTGCTCCCAGAGCATAACAGAACAGAATGCTCCCAAAGCATAATATAACTGAGTCTCATAATAATTAGTAATCACATATTCATAATCAAAGTGGATAGCAAATCAGAATCAAATCAGAGAAATCATAGCAAAGGCTCATATCAAATGAATCATATCAAAAGGGATCATAGTAAAGTCAAGGATCGAAAAGTCACGAGAAGTCCCTATTGAAAAGGGAAGAATATCTGTACCTTATGCAAAGCAAATAACTAACCACGGAAAGCAAGCGGAAATGGAAACTACTCCCTCCTTGACGGATCTACACGAATTAATAATCAAGTATTACTCATAAGCTCGTTTTAAAATCAGATTACTCATTTTAGGTTTCTTTCTATTTTAAGAAACTTTCCTGAATTAGTACTTTAATACTTTAAGGTTATAATGAACAATA
Source organism: Artemisia annua (assembly GCA_014162995.1). Classification (NCBI taxonomy): domain Eukaryota; kingdom Viridiplantae; phylum Streptophyta; class Magnoliopsida; order Asterales; family Asteraceae; genus Artemisia; species Artemisia annua. The sequence goes on from LBNU01029143.1 coordinate 70,520, forward strand.
TAATAGTTTGAGTCTTAAAATATCAATATTTAAGTTTAGGGTCTAAAATGTGAATTATCAAAATTAATATTAAAAGTCAAATAAAATTATTTTAAAGTTTATTAATTAATAAATTAATATTAAGATAATAATTTTGGACCCCATCATTATAACTTTATATAATTTATTAACGTACCCACAATCTTAATTTTTATGTCGCGACGACCCAAGATTTTACTAAATCATGTAAAACTCGTTTATAAACCGACATTGTTTCACTTCACTCATGTACACACGACCTATATTTAAAATATACGACACACACAATAAGACACCATCTCCAGTATTGATTAACACATACCCACCCACAAGCAGATTATCTGATGTCCATATTAACGAGAACCCCACATGAATTTAAAAGCAACAATACCATCCATTCTATTTGTTCACTATTCCCAACGACACACATGCATGCAATCATCCTTCAATTACGTGAACAAGACTAGTTTCAAAACATGTTATGTCGCATGGTTATTGGTCAATACCTATACGTATAAAACAATTCAAAAACAAGATAAATATGTCGACAAGATCAGGTTTCCAAACCGTTATTTTATGTGAGGTTTCATGCAACATATCATTATCATTTCATGTACACTTCTTGTGATTTCATGTGAACTGGTTCAATTCGTATACATGCATGCTTGGTTACATCAGATTCTTAGTTTGTTTCATGTAACATATTATTCGTCAAGCATGAGGTCAAAACGAAAGATAAATAGGGTAAGGAGGATACGATACCCTCGTCGCGTGATCGAAAAGAAGAGAACAAGAAATCAGAACCCAAAACCAATCGGACTAGCACCAACCGAAACCAGCAACCAAAACTAAACGGAGTCCCAAGCTAACCAACACCCTTCTCGAATCAGTATACCACGATCCAAACTACACACTCTCGAACCAGCAAGTACCGCGACCAAAACTCCAACCTCGAACTGAAAAGGACCACGATCACACTTCCTTAACCAGCCTCCTTAGTACCCCCTTCCAATCCTCCTTGTCGTACACCTTCACCAGCTCGAATCAACCAGAAAACAAGCAGCCAATTTGTTGGATTATTTAGGGTTTTGTAGGTGTGAATGAGTGTGAGAAATTGTTGAAGAGAAATGAGAGATTGAGGGGAGGATATAGGGAATTTCTGGCCGAGCTTATGGGAGTCAAAGAAGACCAAAGAAACTTTCAAATTTAAATATTTTTATCCCATGTCATACGTTATATTGAGTGTACACTTTTTTTTTTTTTTTTTTTTTTTTTTTAAATTCGGCCAATTGTGAACTTATAGGGATGTGTAGATTTGGCATTTTATGGTCAAATATACTGAATATGGCATAGCTAGGATAACATTTTAGTACCTGTATTTCTCACCATTTTTAGATTCAAATATTCGTGTTATAAATTTAGTGCTTTGTAAATTATCAAATATTATAGTTCCAATTTTATATTTATGTTCAAGATATCATGTTATAAGACTTGTTAGGTTTCGGGTGTTATATTATTGCACACACAGCCACATTCACGCAGATAAACAGATAATAATAACAGATAGCAGATATCAGATAACCAGGACCCTAGGATGCATCATTCGCCCCTTACCCATTCAATGCAGACCATGAATCAAAGGGACGGTTGTGAGAAATCACCTCCACCCACACCATGGAA
>LBNU01029145.1:12839-22994 GCA_014162995.1 Artemisia annua
ATCATGCTTCGATATTTGGTTTGGTCTACAAGTGCTCCTTCAACATCTTCATCCAACTTTGTTCTTTCCACCATTGGAGTGTCAACAGATTCACATGATTCAAATCCAAATTTCTTGAGTATGTCGCTTGCATACTTGGATTGATTGATGAAGATACCGTGTGGATTTTGAGAAATCTGAAGTCCCAAGAAGAAAGACATTTGCCCCATCATGGACATTTGGAATTCAGTACTCATCTCTTGTGCAAACCTATCACATTCCAAAGGATCGGCAGATGCGAAGATAATGTCGTCCACATAGATCTGAACATGGAGACGATGTTCTCCCAACTTTCTTGTGAATAAGGTAGGATCAACAACTCCTTTGGTGAATTGGTTGGCTATGAGAAATTTGGACAGAGTAACGTACCATGCTCTGGGTGCTTGTTTAAGACCATATAGTGCCTTCTTCAATCGATAGACATGATTTGGGCATTCAGGATCAACAAACCCTTCTGGTTGACTTACATACACCACTTCTTTTAAGTGACCATTGAGAAAGGCAGATTTCACGTCCATTTGGTAGACAATCATATTCTGACTAGCTGCATTGGCAAGGAAGATTCTGATAGCTTCAATTCTGGCAACTGGTGCGAATGATTCCTCAAAGTCGATGTCTTCTTCTTGTCTGTATCCTTTGGCCACAAGTCGAGCTTTGTTCTTTAACACTTCGCCATATTCATCAAGTTTTACTTTAAAGATCCATTTGAGGGCGATAATCATCGCACAGTCGGGAGGAGGCACTAATTCCCAAACATCTAGTCTGTCAAATTCATGGATTTCATCTTGCATTGCAGTGAACCAGGACATTTTAGTTAAAGCATCTTTGTAATCTATTGGTTCGGTCTTGGACAGCACGTTGACAACGAAACACCATAAGGCATCTGTGGCAAGTTGTCGTCGTGTAGATACCGGCCTGGATGGATTACCAATGATGTTGTCAATCGGGTGATCGTTTGTCCATTTTCTGATATGCTCATGAAGTTGATGACTAGGAATTGAAGTAGCAGTGTTGGAGTCTTCTGAGGAGGTTGCCAATGTAGATGGTTCAGGAGCAAAAATGTTGACAAATGGTTCATCAGGTGGTTGAATAAAAGGATTCACTTCAAATGTGTTATCAGATGCTTCTTCTTGAGGAGTTGAAGAGTGTTGATCAGTGGGATTGGTATGACTAGATGATGGAGCGGTCTGACTTAGAGAGATGGAGATGGAGTGCTCGTTAGTAGGTTGAGGTTCATCATTAGTAGCAGCATCTGGACCTATGACTTGTTGTTCTGGTTCGACTCTCTGTTGGGGTTCAAAATACTCATCATACATTGGATCAAACAGCTTCTTCAGATCCTCACTAGTAGGTGGTGCAGAAGGAGCATCTGTGGTTGAGGATTGTAAAAGTCCTGAACTGATTGGTCCAGGAGTCCAAAGATTAGATGCGGGTCCTGAACTAGAGTATTCAGGAACCGTTTGCTCGGTTAGCTCATCAAACGTGACATGGATAGTTTCCATGATTTGTCGGGTTCTTTTGTTGTAGATTCGGTAACCCTTCTTGTTAGGTGCATAACCAACAAAAATTCCAATATCTGCTTTTGCTTTGAGTTTTCCCAAATCTTCGCCATCGTTGGTTGGGTAGCATAATGCACCAAACACACGAAAGAATGAGAGATCGGGTTTTCTTCCATGTACTAGCTCATAAGGTGTTTTACAGTGAAGGGAATGTATCAGTGATCTATTCTGAGTATAACAAGCAGTTGCAATTGCTTCTCCCCATAGGTACATAGGAGCTTTGGAGAAGATCAACATAGTTCGTGCTGCCTCTACAAGTGTACGATTTCGTCTTTCTACGACTCCATTCTGCTGAGGTGTTCGTGGAATACTCCTTTGATGAGTAATACCTTGATCTTCATAGAACTGGGTGAGTTGCTGATTGACAAACTCTGTTCCATTATCTGTGCGGACGAATCTAACAGTTTTATTGAGTCCAACTTGCAGCTGCTTGATTAATTTGATGATGATTTCAGGTGTTTCATCCTTGGATCTGAGGAATTTAACCCATGTGAAACGAGAGTAGTCATCGACGATCACTAACACATATCTCTTACCAAATATGTTTTGCACTCTCATGGGACCGCAAAGGTCCATGTGAAGGGTGTGAAGAACTTCCATAATGGTGTTGATAGTTTTGGGTTTGTGAGTATGCTTCTTGCTTTTACCAAGTTAACATGCGGAGCACAGATGATCCTTTTCATACTTCAGCCTGGGCATGCCTCGAACAAGATCTTTGCGAGTAAGTTCATTGATAGTACCGAAGTTTAAATGGTTTAAACGACGATGCCACAACCAAGATTTGTTCTTAGAGGCTTTAGATAGTAGACAGATTTGAGATGCTTGCATCATATCTTCAATGGATATAGTGTAGAGGTTTGTGCCACGTCTGCCTTTCAGAAGATCCACACCATCCAATCTTTTAACAAAACAAGAGTGTTTTCTGAAGGCAACTTCTAAATCTAAATCACAAAATTGACCAACGGAGAACAAATTGTGCCCAAGCCCCTCTACATAATAAACTCTTGAAATCACGCTATTGCCAACCACATAATCTCCATAACCCATTATAGCACCAAAATGATCGTTCCCGAATCTAACTGTCCCGATAAACTTTTTCATGAAATTTCTAAGCCGCGAGCGATCCCCGTCATATGTTTTGAGCAGCCTGAGTCCAAATACCACAGGGCGATTTGTCAACCTGTATTTGGAACCAGACAGATATGGATAACGGAAAAACTTGGATCCCTAACCAGAAGTGGGGTCCGATTGGTTAGCACAGACGTTGTTAATAGTAACAGAGGAAGAAATATTACTAGCATCTTTAGACATGACATGGTGTGCAGGGGGACTAGACTTATGTTTACCGCATTGGGTACTAATAGGAAAAGTTCTACCAGTCTCCTTCCAAACCCTATTTTTGTAGGCCTTAGGATGAAACTACTTAGTAAAGGGATGTTTATTTCCTATGGTTACTATCCTTCCAGTGGGTCTCCAATGATAACCAGCATTAGTAAACATCCTTCCTGTGGCTTTCCAAACAAGTTTTTCACGTTTATAATAAACAGCACGACAACCAGGGGATATAGTAGAAGCATTCAAACATGTCTTAACACACACATCATGATTACCAGAAATTAAAGAGTTATTACAGATCTCACAAATGGTTTTAGAATTCGAATTAATTACAGTACGCCTAGAGCAAATACTAGAATCAACACGATTCACAACATTCAGATCAGTCTTATTGTTCCTAAGGTGGTCTTCTACTTTCTTTCCTTGAGCACTTTTAGCTGGCGAAGTCCTATCATTCCTTGAATTGCAACTAGGCTTTGACTTGCTAGCATTAGTGTCAACTTTTACTCCTGTAGAATTAGTGATGGGAACATTAGAACAAGAAGCAGCTGATTGATTTCTGGTGTAAGATGTGTTATGTTCTGCTGAAGTTATGGGCTCTTTAAATGTGACATGCTTGTTTTTAACCTTAGAGGGAGAATTATCAGTCTTATCACGCACATGCCAACCGCTTTAGGACATGTATCTATAGCATAATCTAAGAGCTCATATGATCTGTTGGTGAGATAATACACATCACGGATGCCAATGTCCGCAGGACTCACCATTCTAACCTCTTCAATAGTTTCGCAGAGGATATCTAGGCAATCCTTGAGATACCTAAGGTACTCACTATGAACAAACGCATTATTCCTAAGGGGAAGAGGAATATTAATGGCATCAACATCAGTTCTTTTTGTTTTAGCCGCTTTGGTGAGACTGCAATCACATGCAGTGACTGGCATTTTCCCTTTCACCTGAGTCTTTAGATTCTCATTTTCTTTAAGCAAAGAAGTTATCTTTTCATTGTTTTTATCACGTGTGATCTTCATCGAATCATGTAACTCTTTGTAATGTTGTTTGATTTTAGAGTTTTCAGCTTGAAAACAATCATTTTCGTATTTCAAGTCGTTAATGACATTTTGAAGTTGAAGATATTGAGAATCTAAACACGGAGGTTTCTGGGTATCAATCGCATCACATTTATTATCAATCACATCACATTTATTCGTCTTAAATTGTGCAATTTGAAGCTTCAGTTTCCGAATCGTGTTAGTGTGAGCTTGAATTCTTTCATCCCTTTTGGCTAATTCAAAATATGCATCAAATTCAGGAGCATCCGAAGATGTCTTGGCATTTGAGTTTCTAATTCTTTCTTCTAGATGTTGGTATCTTAATTGCAAGTTAAGATTATCAACCTCTAGTTTTGAAAATTGCTTGACCATGTTATCATGATCATCTTTTTGAATTTTTTCGCGCAGTTTTAAATTCTCCCCCTCAAGCTCAACAACACGATTCTGGAAAACCTTTAATGTAACAGACATATCATGAAATTGGGAAGCAGATAAAGAAGAATCAGTAGCAGTATAAAACACATCTTGAGCAATGCACATAGCAATCAGATTATCATTCATGATGAGAGCATTCTTCCTCGCAATTTCACTATGTTGAAGATCCATTACAGTTTGTTTTCCTTCACGTTCCTGGTTTTTAAACACCTCTTTCATTTCATTGATCTCTTGTTTAAGGGACGTTTCCATGTATTCAAAATGGTTTCTGATTTGTTTAAAAAACGGAATGACTTCTGTGAGATAACATTCTTTTGTAACTTCAAAACCCCTTTCCCCCTCAGTAATTCCCGTTGGAGTAATCCTCTTTTTACACGTTTTGTCAAAATCCGCAAACATTTGATACAGTACATACATGCTAATAAGAGTTTTACATTGAGTGGGAAGTGCTATCTGAACTAGGTTCATGGGTGTATTGGGAGGATACACCGTGGGTTTAGCAAACTTAAGGGGAGTGGTATCCATAAGAAGTTCAGCTTTCATTTTTTCCACATCTAAAGCCCAAAAAATCTGTTCAGGGGTTAACCTAGTTTGGGGCACAAAGACAGTTAATCGGTTCTGCTCATAGTAGTTATGGGGCTTGATATTAACACGATTTGCTATGCACATGGGATCCTTCATCTTATCCTCAAGTCTTTTCCTATTTTCTGTTTCAATTTCAACAATCTCTTCTGTATCACGCACATCAGGGGAATCATGATTGGGCTTAAGCATCACATTATAGTCATATAAGGCAGGTTGAGAGGCACTAACGCTCCTAAGATAATTAGTTTTAGGCACACCTGTATCCTTATCACTATGTTTATCACGAAGCTTAATGTGCTTATGCATCATTTGAGCAGTTTGAATGGTTTGGCCTTGTGTGTACAATTTGTTTTCAAGCTTGTTCTTTAAGGCCTTTAATTGGGAAAAATCGTTTAGAAGTTTGGTTTCTTTGCTTTGAAAATCTAATTTTAGTGTGTTGACACTGTTTTGAATCTCCTGTTTTTGTTTAACAGTTTGATCGATTTGATTTTGCAAAGATTTTATTTCCCCTCTTAACTCTTCTTCCTTTAAATTCCTCTTGGTAATATATGTACACATTTGCCAATTCATTTTCTGTTCACGTTCAGTTAACTCAAATTTTGCACGTTGTTGATACATATTCACCTGATCTTTGAGAATATTAATCCTAGTGGTTAAGGTATCATCAGGAATAACAGCAGTATATTCATCATATTCACAAGTATCAATATTAACGGAAGAGTCATCACTGGGTAAAGCAGTCTCGACACTTTGTTTCAAGTATTGCTCATATGGGACAACATTGCTATTACCCATATTAGCAGAATTTGAATCAAAAGTGTCGGTGTGTTTTACTTCGTTATGATTCTTTTGATGGTGCACCACATCGTCAACAAGTGTGTCCTTAGATGCTCTACTCGGTCCATCAGACTCATTATTGTTATCCATATGTTGTTGTTTTGAGGAAATATTAGTATTTTTCAAACCAACATCATCTGAAGTGACAATACTAGTTTGATGCACCTCATCAAGTATCGTTGGAATGACACTTGTTTCATATGTGTCATATATTTTGAGTACCTCTGAAATGATGGAAGATTTTGAAGGTCCTGATTGATTTGCTGATGCGACTGCAGATGTAAGCTTAGCCATAAAGATGGTCGGAGTAGTGGGTTCATCATCAACATCAGAATCAAATGCATCACAATCTTCAGCTTGGAAGATGTTTGGGTCATTCAAAGCAAGATCCTGAACAGGTTGATCATCCACATCAGCATCAAACGTGTTTCCCTCATCACCAGCAAGAAAGAGCAGCTGTTCCTCATCCAATTTAACTCCATTTTCTTGAGCTTGCATCAATAGCATCTTGTCTTTGAAGTAGTCGGAGTTCTGAGGACGCTTTGGTTCAGTGCAATTTCTAGCAATATGACCTAGCCCACCACAGTTGTAGCACTTGATTTGCCTTCCTAGTCCTTGATTACCATTTCCCATTCTGTTCTGAACATTTCCTCGGACATTTTGTCTACCTTGAACCACAATACGCCCATCTTCCACAACAGCAAGATTACGTGGATTAGATGAGGTTCTGAGTTGATTGTTGGTTTGAGGAAGAGTGCTTCTGATATGTTGAACCAGCATTGAGACTTGGTTGGAAAGGTTGTCAAATCTCTTGTCCATATAAGCATTCCCAGATGCTTGTTGATTAGTCATACCATTTGTTGATTGCATGAGAGTTTGACCAAGAGAAGACTGATTCTGCGTTGCTTGAGCTGTGGTTGGGTGATTGACTAAGTCAGTTGTGAATTGTTGAAGTCCATGAGCGCTGGAGATTAGAGCAAGAGAGTCATGTGAAGGGTGAAGTTTCTCTCTTAGCTGACGATCATACAAAGCGTGTTTCTCATGTTGTTGGAGATAGGCATAGAGCTGTTCATAGTTGGTGTTTCTTAGTCCTTTGTTAAGCTTCACAGTCGTGACAAACCAATCCCATTCTGGAGACATGTTGTTGACAAACTTTGAGTTGAGTTGGATGTTGGGCATTGTCATTCTGATCATTCTCATGTCATTAGAATTCTCCCCCTCAAGCTCAACAACACGATTCTGGAAAACTTGCAATGTAACAGACATATCATGAAATTGGGAAGCATTTAACGAAGAATCAGTAGCAGTATAAAACACATCTTGAGCAATACACATAGCAATCAAATTATCATTTATGATGAGAGCATTCTTCCTCGCAATTTCACTATGTTGAAGGTCTATTACAGTTTGTTTTCCTTCCATTTCCTGATTCTTAAACACCTCTTTCATTTCATTAACCCCAGATTTAAGAGTCGATTCCATGTATTCAAAATGTTCTTTGATTTGTTTAAAAAACGGAATGACTTCAGTGATATAACATTCTTTTGTAACTTCAAAACCCCTTTCTCCTTCGGTAATTCCCGTTGGAGTAATTCTCTTTTTACATGTTTTATCAAAATCCGCAAACATTTGATACAGAACATACATGCTAATAAGAGTTTTACATTTAGTAGGAAGCGCAATCTGAACTAGGTTCATGGGTGTATTGGGAGGATACACCGTTGGTTTAGCAAACTTAAGGGGAGGGGTAGCCAAAAGAAGTTCAGCTTTCATTTTTTCAACATCTAAGGCCCAAAAAATTTGTTCGGGAGTTAACCTAGTCTGGGGTGCAAAGACCGTCAAAAGGTTCTGCTCATAGTAGTTATGGGGCTTGATGTTAACATTATTCTCTATGCACATAGGATCCTTCATTCTATCCTCAAGTCTTTTCCTATTAACAGTTTCACATGCATCAATCTCTTCAGTATCACGCACATCAGGGGAATCATGATTAGGTTTAAGCATCACATTAAAGTCATATAAGGCAGGTTGCGAGGCACTAACGCTCCTAAGATAATTAGTTTTAGGCAATCCTGTATCCTTATCACTATGCTTATCACGAAGTTTAATGTGCTTTTGTATCATTTGAGCAGTTTGAATGGTTTGGCCGTGTGTGTACAATTTGTTTTCAAGTTTATTCTTTAAGGCCTTTAAATTAGAAAAATCGTTTAGGAGTTTAGCTTCCTTCCTTTGAAAATCTAATTTTAGTGTGTTTACACTATTTTGGATCTCCTGATTTTGCAAAGATTTTAATTCTACTCTTAACTTTTCCTCCTTTAAATTCCTTTCTGTAATATATGCACACATTTGCCAATCCATTTTCTGTTCACGTTCAGTTAACTCAAATTTTGCACGTTGTTGATACATATTCACCTGATCTTTGAGAATATTAATCCTAGTGGTTAAGGTATCATCAGGAATAACTGCAGTATATTCATCATATTCACAAGTATCAACATTAACGGAAGAGTCATTACTGGGTAAAGCAGTCTCGACACTTTGTTTCAAGTATTGCTCATATGGGACAACATTGCTATTACCCATATTAGCATAATTTGAATCAAAAGTGTCGGTGTGTTTTACTTTGTTATGATTCTTTTGATGGTGCACCACATCGTCAACAAGTGTGTCCTTAGATGCTCTACTCGGTCCATCAGACTCATTATTGTTATCCATATGTTGTTGTTTTGAGGAAATATTAGTATTTTTCAAACCAACATCATCTGAAATGACAATACTAGTTTGATGCACCTCATCAGGTATCGTTGGGATGACACTTGTTTCATATGTGTCATATATTTTGAGTACCTCTGAAATGATGGAAGATTTTGAAGGTCCTGATTGATTTGCCGATGCGACTGCAGATGTAAGCTTAGCCATAAAGATGGTCGGAGTAGTGGGTTCATCATCAACATCAGAATCAAATGCATCACAATCTTCAGCTTGGAAGATGTTTGGGTCATTCAAAGCAAGATCCTGAACAGGTTGATCATCCACATCAGCATCAAACGTGTTTCCCTCATCACCAGCAAGAAAGAGCAGCTGTTCCTCATCCAATTTAACTCCATTTTCTTGAGCTTGCATCAATAGCATCTTGTCTTTGAAGTAGTCGGAGTTCTGAGGACGCTTTGGTTCAGTGCAATTTCTAGCAATATGACCTAGCCCACCACAGTTGTAGCACTTGATTTGCCTTCCTAGTCCTTGATTACCATTTCCCATTCTGTTCTGAACATTTCCTCGGACATTTTGTCTACCTTGAACCACAATACGCCCATCTTCCACAACAGCAAGATTACGTGGATTAGATGAGGTTCTGAGTTGATTGTTGGTTTGAGGAAGAGTGCTTCTGATATGTTGAACCAGCATTGAGACTTGGTTGGAAAGGTTGTCAATTCTCTTGTCCATATAAGCATTCCCAGATGCTTGTTGATTAGTCATACCATTTGCTGATTGCATGAGAGTTTGACCAAGAGAAGACTGATTCTGCGTTGCTTGAGTTGTGGTTGGGTGATTGACTAAGTCAGCTGTGAATTGTTGAAGTCCATGAGCGCTGGAGATTAGAGCAAGAGAGTCATGTGAAGGGTGAAGTTTCTCTCTTAGCTGACGATCATACAAAGCGTGTTTCTCATGTTGTTGGAGATAGGCATAGAGCTGTTCATAGTTGGTGTTTCTTAGTCCTTTGTAAAGCTTCACAGCCGTGACAAACCGATCCCATTCTGGAGACATGTTGTTGACAAACTTTGAGTTGAGTTGGATGTTGGGCATTGTCATTCTGATCATTCTCATGTCATTCACAAGCTTGTGAAATCTGACATAGTAATCATTGATGCTTTCACTAGGGTTCATCTTAAAGTGCTCGAATTCATCGTACAATTGAGACTCACGATCTTCCTTTGTAAGTTCTGACCCAGCAAGCAATGTTTTGACATTGTCCCAAACTGCCTTGGCCTCAGTGTTGAAGTTAATCAACTTGTAGATGTCCTTAGGAAGCCCTTGTACTACAATGTTTGAAGCCTTAATATCCGCATCATAATGTTTCCTTTCCATTTCATTCAGATCATTGTAAGTACGAGGTCTATCAATCCCAAAGTTGACTGAGCCATCTTCACTAGTGGAGATAACATCTCTAGTAGTGCCCATTTGAAACGGACCTTCATCAATTGATTTCAGAATGTTCTCCCCATTTTCCTTCCCTTGACAATACAAACGGATTCTTTGTGACCAAGACTCATAATCAGTTCTGTCTAGCATGGGGGGTCGAGTGTCAGACCCAG
>LBNU01029145.1:23163-117241 GCA_014162995.1 Artemisia annua
TGTGGTTTTGGTTCGTTCCAAGCAAGAGAGAAAGAAAGAAATTCTAGAGAGAGAGAGTAGAGAGAGAGAGAGAAGTGAAGCCTTAGAGAGAAAACCAAAAAAAAAAGAAATGAGATTATGAGAAGGCTTACCCTCTCCAAGGATGGAGAGGGGTTTATATACATGGGGGTTTGCCACTTGGGGCGTGCCACTTGGGCTGCGGATCAGGCATACAGTGGGTAAAGACCCGTCCTTCTTCCGCGAACTAATCTACATCTAAACTACTTTTAACTAACTAATATAACAACTACGAGCTAAACAATGCTTAATCATGTCGGGGGTGACCGAATCTTTCTTATGGGTGACCGAATCTTTCTTATCCAAAAATTGTATTCCTAACATTATGAAACTAATTTTAAAACTGAAAATCTATTTTTAACACTAATTATCTATTTTTAATTAATTAATTACTATTTAATTACTTATTAAACTAACTTAAATTCTAATAAATACTAAATGAAAAGTGAAAAATCTAGAAAAATTCCTAAAAATACTTTAAGTTACTGAGAATTTAAGAAAAATATAAAAACATATTGGTACTTAACAAAAATGTAAAAAGAAAAATTAAAAATTAAACTATATTAAATAGAAACTATCACTTAATTTAAAAATGATTATTTTTTGGATTTTCTTTTTGAAACTTGATTATACACTAAAATGTTTGACAGTTGACTTTTATTGACCAAAATGAGAAATAAGCCTAAATGAGCTTAAGTGGGGTCCACAGTGGTGGAATCTGATTCAATTGAGTTACCTGGACAAGTTTAAGCTAAATTCACTCAAATAAGCAAGCTGAATAAGCCAAGAGACCAAAATAAGCACTTGCTTATTTTGAGTCTGAGACAGAAATGAGACACACTTTTGGAGTGATTTCAAGTAGGGTCCACAGGGTCTAAGGTCAAACTATTGGTCAAAACTTGAAGCTTGCCAGGAGGGGGGTTGGGAGAACTCAAAGTGAGTCAGTGGGACCCACTGAGGTGGCCACAATCAACCACCAAAGTGGTGGTGGTGGAGGGGGTCTGCTGTGCACAGAGGAATACTTTGAAAAACAGCTAAGAAGATAAGCAAAATTAAGCAATTTAACTAGCTAACCAAAAATTATAAAAAATACTAGTAACAAGACAAGCAGCCAAATATTAATAATCCAAAAGCACAAAACTGAATTCCTAACATTAAGCCCTAGAGGAAAATCCAAAGTTTATTCAAAAACTTTTTCCTGAAAATTTTGACTTTTTGATTTTTGATGAACTTTGACCCAAATGAATTTCAATTGATCCAAACAGAACCCAGATGATATTTTATGATTATGTGAGACCTATTTAAGCTAAAGGGAATATTAATTTACCTAAACCTAAGGTTTTGGAACTTGATTTGTCCTACTGTGAACACAACTCCCACATAAATCCCAAGTTCACTTTTCCCCAAAAGACCTATGAATTTTATGCTTCAAATACTCAACTACAACCTAAAGTGACATGGTTCAAGCATAATCAACATCAAAAACACACTGTGGGTTCACAGATTCTACAAATCCAAACACCCCTTTATGCTCACTGATTTGAGATTTTTGATGCAAACAAATGGTTTAGGCCATGGAGTTGATTCTAAACAACATACCCTGGTGTATTATGTCTCATGAGCCACAGAAATAACAAGTTAAACAACAAATACTCCAGAATCAATGATAAGTAATATAAGGCAGTTTAACAAGCATGTGCTCAATCATGAACCTAAGTACTTAAACAGCAACATGTAGGCACTAATTTAACCCAAACACATCTAACAAGCTTACAAACACTAAACTACTCAGAATTAAGATCATCTACAGCAGATAGCTAAAATGTAAAAAAGAATACTTGCTTACAAAGTGCATCCAGGCCAAGAACATGAAACCAAGAACTGAGATCACAACCAATGGTCTCCCATGAGACTCTAATACCATTGCCATCCAGTATACACAATGCTCCTTGCCTTCTTCATCTTCTTTTTGTATTTTTTTATTTTTACACTAATTTTTTGTATTTTCCACTATTTTTTTATTTCTGAACTTAAACTGCTTTAAGTGACTTGAAAGCTTAAGAAAGCTTATAGATAAGCTTAAATGAACTCAAACAAACACTGAGTGACAATTTTTAACAAAGATGAGTCAACATGAGATTTTGAGTGAAAATGCATAAACTGATATTAAAAAAAAACTGAATTCTGATGATTATAATGGATCTTAACTACACTGAAGCACTTAGAATTACACGTCTAACATAAGTTTTTCAGCTAAAAAGAAAGATTACATGAAAACGTTTAAAACTACTAAGTAAAAACTACTCCGCCTCCTTCTCTCCTTCTCTCCTTCTCTTTCTTCTTATAGTGAACTTCTAGGGTTTGTGGAGTACACTGAGCATTTCCCACTTCCATTCACAGCCCTTGGATCACTTTAAAACAATCTTGGCCTTTGAAACTGCTTTTGGCGCCAATTTTGTCAAACCACTTTTCTGATAACTTGGAGAAATTTAGGATCAATAAATACACTTTGGAGCTTAGTTGAGGTTGGGGGGACAAGAATTGGTGAGGTTGAGGTAGAGGTATGGTGGAATTGGGGAGAGTACAGGACCACGTGGGGAAGGAAGAAGGTGGAGGGTGTTTGACCATGAGTTTGACTGGGAGGGAAGATAAATAAAAACGGGGGATTTTATTATTAAGGGTTTTGGGCTGGTGGTGGAATTGGGCCAAAGATGTACATGGACTGGATTGGGTGGGTTTAGGATAAAGGGTTGTTGTATTGTTGGGTTAGTAACAAAAGGGCCTCGTTTGGTTTGTAAATTAATCACAAGGACCAATTTTGTAACATTCTGAAATTGAGGGGCCTGGTTTGAAATTTTTCCAAAATATTTATAAGGACCATTATTGCCACATTTGATAAACCAAGGACCATAGATGCAATATTTCCAAAATTTAAAACCCCAGGGACCATTTTTGCCAAATTTATAAAGTTGAGGGGCCTTGTTTGCCAATTTGTGAAAACTTTTATCCAAGGATCAATATTGAACATTTTTGAATTTCCAAGGACTTAAGTTGACTTTTCTTAGAAATAACTTGACCATGGACTAATTTTGACAATCTTTGAAAGTTGGGGGACTAAAACTGCCAAACATGCAAACTTTGTTCGTTTTTCATTCGTTTTCAAACATTTTGCATTTGAGACATTTAAAACACGATCCTTGGATATTTTCTGCATTTTGATGCGTTTTTGCGTGTTTTCAGATGTTTTTGCAGTTCGGATTTGACCAAAAATGATGAGTGTTTGAGCACTCACCAATCCCCCACACTAAACTATTGCTAGTCCCTAGCAATCTTTTATGAAAGCTTGATGGATTTTAATCTCTTTACCAAAAGCCATCACTTCTGGAGTAGCCAAATGTTTCAGTTCAAGTAAGAACCATGGTACATCGATAACCATATGATTTTGAGCAAATCACCAGCTTTCAACGGGTTTGATAAGTCTTTACCAGAAGCCGTTTGCTTCTGGACTAGCCAACTCATAGATAAAACATAGTTATTATCTTTGGTGAGCTGATTACCAATTATGGTTTTCCAACTGCCTTTACCACAAGCCATAATCTTGCGGGCTAGCCGACTCTTCACTAATTAAAGATATGGTGAGTCGATTACCATACAATTTTTGGCAAATTGCAAGCCATAAACGGATTTGATATATCTTTACCAAGAGCCGTTTGCTCCTGGATTAGCCAATCCTTTTGTCGGTTAGACATGGTGGACTCATAACCACAAAAATTTTGAAATAAAGTGAATTTTTTTTTTTAATTTTTGGTTAGCTAGTTAAACTGCTTAATTTTGCTTATCTTCTTAGCTGTTTTTCAAAGTATTCCCCTGTGCACAACAGACCCCCTCCACCACCACCACTTTGGTGGTTGATTGTGGCCACCTCAGTGGGTCCCACTGACTCACTTTGGGTTCTCCCAACCCCCCTCCTGGCAAGCTTCAAGTTTTGACCAATAGTTTGACCTTAGACCCTGTGGACCCCACTTGAAATCACTCCAAAAGTGTGTCCCATTTTTGTCTCAGACTCCAAATAAGCAAGTGCTTATTTTGGTCTCTTGGCTTATTCAGCTTGCTTATTTGAGTGAATTTAGCTTAAACTTGTCCAGGTAACTCAATTGAATCAGATTCCACCACTGTGGACCCCACTTAAGCTCATTTAGGCTTATTTCTCATTTTGGTCAATAAAAGTCAACTGTCAAACATTTTAGTGTCTAAATTGCTAAATTTTAAGCTCTGAAAATGTTGTTTTTGTAAAAGTTGTTAGTTTTTAGTGTATAATCAAGTTTCAAAAAGAAAATCCAAAAAATAATCATTTTTAA
The DNA here is from genome assembly GCA_014162995.1 of Artemisia annua. NCBI lineage: Eukaryota > Viridiplantae > Streptophyta > Magnoliopsida > Asterales > Asteraceae > Artemisia > Artemisia annua. The sequence goes on from LBNU01029145.1 coordinate 27,579, forward strand.
ATTAAGTGATAGTTTCTATTTAATATAGTTTAATTTTTAATTTTTCTTTTTACATTTTTGTTAAGTACCAATATGTTTTTATATTTTTCTTAAATTCTCAGCAACTTAAAGTATTTTTAGGAATTTTTCTAGATTTTTCACTTTTCATTTAGTATTTATTAGAATTTAAGTTAGTTTAATAAGTAATTAAATAGTAATTAATTAATGAAAAATAGATAATTAGTGTTAAAAATAGATTTTCAGTTTTAAAATTAGTTTCATAATATTTTAGATTTTTCCAAATTAATTTTGCATTTTTCCAAGTTGTTTTCCTATTTATCTCATTTTTAGTTAATTTTAATTAGTAATTAAATCTTAATTAATTCATAATAATTAATTAAAAAGTCAAAAAAAATATTTTTCTTTTTCTCAAAATTTTCTTTTATCATTAGGATTGTAAAAATATGTTTTTCATTATTTACGTGTTTATAGATTTCCATTTTCACTTTTATTTTCGTACGTAGACGTTTAATTAAACGTAAACGTACACTTTTATATTTGTAATTGTTTCATGATTTCTAGTGATCATTTGTAGTGTTTGTTTATCATTTTCATTCATAATTTTGAAGTTTAATTTCAATCAATCTCTCACCAATCATCGTTTCATAAACGCTTGATCTCAGAATCGTTTTAAATGCCATTTCACGCTTCGTCGGGACATAACGACCCGGGAAGATCTCCTATACTCTCCTTGGTGCATTGTGCCTTTTCTAGTTTGACTTTTGTTGACCAATCCCTTGGTTGACTTTAGTTGACCGTTAAGGACCAATCAAATTTTGGCGCCGGTGCCGGGGAGGCGTGTCGCGTGTCTTAAACGTTTTGCAGTATCGTGTTCTTGAAACACAACTTGTGTATATCATCTATCCATTGTATATTTTTCATATAAAACAAAAATAATCATGAAGTTAATTCGTTTGACGGATCGATTGCCAAAAATATCGTCTTTTCAAATTTCAAAAACATGTAAAACCCAAAAAGAATCTTCCTCCTAATTTTCATAATTCTTGCAGCTCTAAGGATTCTTAGAGTTGTTTTCTAGTGCATGCGCACTCGTTCTTCCAGGTCTACAAGCCCATTACGTGTGCTTGGCAGAATTCCTCGAAGACGACGTAGACGTTCTGCCCCCGCAGTCGAATCTGAGATTCGTACTGTTTCTCCCACTTCTGTCGTCATGGCAGATCTTCCGATGAATGAGCTTCTCCAAGCACCCATCGAGGGTTATGGAGATGCCATTGTTGTTCCAGCCATCGTGGCTGATAGTTTCGAGCTCAAAACCGGGTTACTTAATCTTGTAACCTCAAGTCAATTCTATGGTTTTGAGCGGGACGATCCTCATGCTCATATTCGATGGTTTAACAAGATCACATCTACCATCAAATACAAGAATGTCCCTTCTGAGGCAATCAAACTTCTTCTCTTCCCATTCTCCCTCGAGGGGCAAGCCCGGATTTGGCTTGAAAAACAACCCCCTCAGTCGATTGAAACATGGGAGGATTTGGTTAAGAAATTTGTGAATGAATTCTATCCTCCTTCCAAGACCACGAGTCTTAAAAATGAGATCATCAAGTTCACTCAGAAATTTGATGAATCATTTAGTGAGTCGTGGGATCGTTTTAAGGAATTGCTTCGCAAATGTCCTCACCATGGTTTCTCCGAGTTGATGCAACTCGATACTTTCTACAATGGTGTGAGCCAAGCTGATCAGGATTCTCTTAATGCCTCCGCGGGAGGTAATTTCCTGAGTAAAACAACAAAAGAAGCTTTAGCGATCATCGAGAACAAATCTAAGGTCCGCACTACACGAAGCAAACCGGTTGTTTCCCAAGTGAGTGTTGGTCCTTCTTCTTCATCGCCCGTGAGTCAGTCTAGCACCGATGCTAAGATTGACAAACTCACGGAAGCCATTCAAGCTTTGGTTCTCTCCAACCAAAAGAAAGTCTCTTTTCCACAAACTTCTTCTCCTGCTGAAGTTAAAAAAGTGGAAGTCTGTGTTACCTGTGGTGGCCCCCACGCATATTACAATTGTATGGCCACCGATGGTAACCCCTTTGAAGCTAATGCGATAGCTGGTCCTTCCAATCATGGAAGTAACCAATTTCGTCCGCCGATGGACCCGAACTATCGTCCCAACCACTACCCTGGACCTCCCGGTTTTAATCAAAATCAAAATGTTCAAAACCGTAACCAAAATTTCCAGAACCAAAACCGAACGAACCAAGGTTATCAAAACCAAGGTAATTTCAATCAAGGTCATGGTTACCACAATCAGAACCAAGGGTTTCAAAATCAAGGTTTCCAAAACCAAGGAAACTTTAACCGAAACCAAGGTCAGGGTCATTCCAATCAAGGGAATTTTCATGGAAATAATCAAAATCAAGGAAATTTTCAGAACCAAGGTCCAAACAACCGAGGTCAAAATTTTCCTACTCAAACTCAAGCTATTGTTCCTACCGGACCGTCATCTGATGAGTTGTTGAAACAATTCATGAAATCCCAAGAGGAAATGAATCGGTTATTGGTCAGCCAGATTTCTGAGATCAAGAAGTCTTTAAATGATCGACCCTCGGGCTCAGGAAAACTTCCGAGCAACATGATCGCTAACCCGAGGGGCGATGCTAAGGCGATCACAACCAGAAGTGGTGCTTCATATGATGAACCTGCGATTCCTACTACCTCTTCTTCCTCTCTTCCAAAGGTAGTGGAACGTGAACCTGAGGCGACAAAGGACAAAGTGCAATTTACAAGCCCACAAAGTACAGCACACGTCCATCCTCAGGTTGTCCCAAAAACAAAACCCAAGCCAGGAGTTGTCTTTGAACCTCCAGTGACTCCGGTTGAGACCCCTAAATCCAAAACTTATATTCCTTACCCATCACGCTTAAATGAACAAAAGCTCCGAGAAAAAGCCAGTCATCAAATGGATAAATTCTTTCAAAATTTCCAAGAATTACACTTTGACATAAGCTTCTCGGATGCTATCATTCTGATGCCCAAGTTTGCATCCACACTCAAACACTTGTTAAGTAACAAGGAAAAGCTGTTCGAGATGGATAAAACTCCACTTAACGAGAACTGCTCAGCAGTTTTGTTAAAGAAGCTTCCCGAGAAGCTTGGAGACCCTGGGAAATTTCTCTTACCTTGTGTATTTTCAGGGATGGTTGAATGCTTTGCCTTGGCCGATCTTGGCGCAAGCATTAACCTGATGCCTTATTCAGTATGGAAGAAACTTTCTCTTCCTGAACTTACTCCTACATGCATGACTCTAGAGCTTGCTGATCATTCAATATCTCGTCCTTTTGGCATTGCTGAGGACGTATTCGTGAAAGTAGGAAAGTTCCAATTTCCAGCTGACTTCATGGTTGTCGATTTCGATGCTGATCCACGGGTTCCTCTCATTGTTGGAAGAGGGTTCCTGAGAATGGGTCGTGCTCTCATTGATGTATTCGAGCAAGAAATCACATTACGTGTGGGTAATGAAGCCGTCACTTTTAACCTCGATCAAACTTCGAGGTACTCCTCAAATTATGACTCTGAATCGGTTAACCGAATAGATGTTATTGATGTTGCTTCAGAGGAGTACTCTCAAGAAGTTCTTGGTTACGTTCATAATTCTTCGGGTGGTGATTCCACTCCGTCTTCTCATCCTATCATTTCCGACTCTTCCCCTTCTCTCACTCCGTTTGAGGGAAGCGATTTCCTTTTGGAAGAGGTCGAGGCTTTTCTCAAAAGTGATTCAGTTCCAGATGGAATTGATAACAATGAGATTGATCTGGAGGGAGATCTTCTTCTTCTTGAGAAATTGTCGAATCAGGACAATTCTCCTCCCCTCCCTCCCGTAGAACTTCATAACGAGGAAATCAAGTCTGTTGAGAAAACTGATGAATTTCCTGAGGTCGAACTCAAGGAGTTACCTCCTCATCTCGAGTACGCATTTTTGGAGGGTGATGATAAATTGCCCGTCATAATTGCTAAGGACTTGAGTAAGTAGGAAACGACTGCTCTCATAAAGGTCTTGAAGTCACACAAGCAAGTAATTGCTTGGAAACTCTCCGACATCAAGGGTATTAACCCTGAATTTTGTACTCGCAAAATTTTAATGGAGGATGACTTCAAACCGGCAGTCCAACATCAGAGACGGGTAAATCCTAAAATTCATGAGGTTATCAAACAAGAGGTTCTAAAACTTCTTGATGCCGGATTGATTTATCCCATCTCAGATAGTCCTTGGGTTAGTTCCATTCATTGTGTTCCGAAAAAGGGTGGCATTACTGTTGTCACGAACGAAGAAAACGAGTTGATTCCAACTCGATTGGTTACTGGGTGGCGAGTCTGCATTGACTATCGCAAATTAAATGAAGCCACCCGTAAAGACCATTTTCCTCTACCCTTCATGGGCCAAATGCTTGAGAGATTGGCGGGGAATAAGTACTATTGTTTCCTCGACGGATTCTCGGGTTATTTTCAGATCCCCATTGATCCTCAGGATCAAGAAAAGACTACCTTTATGTGCCCTTATGGAACATTTGCTTATAAACGTATGCCTTTTGGCTTATGTAATGCTCCTGGCACGTTCTAAAGGTGCATGATGGCCATATTTTCCGACATGATCGGGAAAACAATGGAGGTCTTCATGGATGACTTCTCGGTCATTGGGGATTCCTTTCAGACATGTCTCTCCCATTTGGACACTATGTTAAAACGGTGTGAAGACACCAATCTTTGTCTAAACTGGGAGAAGAGTCACTTTATGGTCAAAGAGGGCATTGTCCTCGGCCATAAGATTTCCAAGAACGGGATTGAGGTTGACAGAGCTAAGGTTGATGTCATTGCAAAATTACCTCATCCCACTACCGTCAAGGGTGTTAGGAGCTTTTTGGGTCATGCCGGTTTTTATCATAGATTTATTCAAGATTTTTCCAAAATCACCCGGCCTATGACCCATCTCCTTGAGAAGGATGCTCCTTTTATCTTCTCACCCGAGTGCATCGAAGCTTTTGAAACATTAAAGAAAAAGCTTACTGAGGCACCGATTCTTGTTGCCCCCGACTGGGACTTGCCATTTGAGCTCATGTGCGATGCAAGTGATTTTGCTATCGGTGCAGTCCTGGGGCAACGCAAGACCAAACACTTTCAGCCGATACACTATGCGAGCAAAACAATTACCGAGGCTCAAAGTCATTACACCACCACTGAAAAAGAACTATTAGCAGTGGTGTATGCCTTTGAAAAGTTTCGGTCGTACTTGATCTTGACCAAATGTGTAGTGTATACGGACCACTCGGCTCTAAAATACCTCTTTGCAAAACAAGACGCAAAGCCGAGATTGCTTCATTGGGTTCTCCTCCTACAAGAATTTGATATCATTATACGTGATAAAAAAGGAGCTGAGAACCTAGCTGCTGATCATCTGTCCCGATTAGAGAACCCACACCAAGATGTTTTTGAGAAAAAGGAAATAAATGAAACATTTCCTCTCGAGACACTAAACGCGGTTGCTTTTCGTGGAGATTCTACTACCCCATGGTTTGCCGATTTTGCAAATTACCATGCGGGTAACTTTGTGGTGAAAGGGATGTCGTCCCAACAGAAGAATAAGTTCTTCAAGGATGTTAAACATTACTTCTGGGACGACCCCTACTTATTCAAAATCTGTGCCGATCAAGTCATCCGGCGGTGTGTTTATGGTCAGGAAGCCACTGAAATTCTCAAGGCTTGCCATGCCGGTCCCACGGGGGGCCACCATAATCCAAACTACACCGCCAAAAAGGTGTTTGATTCCGGTTTCTACTGGCCCACGATTTATAAGGATGCCCAGGAATTGGTCAAATCCTGTGACGCTTGTCAACGTCACGGGAATATTTCACAAAAGAATGAAATGCCACAAAATGCAATTCAAGTTTGTGAAATCTTTGACGTATGGGGCATAGATTTTATGGGGCCATTTCCGTCATCTCATGGAAACAAGTATATACTCGTGGCTGTTGACTATTTGTCAAAATGGGTTGAAGCAAAAGCTTTACCCACAAATGATGCTCGAGTTGTTGTGAAATTTTTAAAAGCTCTTTTTGCTCGATTTGGAACTCCACGTGCTATAATTAGTGATCGTGGTACGCATTTCTGCAATGACAAATTTGATAAAGTCATGCAAAAGTATGGTGTAACTCACCGTCTTTCCACTGCGTACCACCCTCAAACAAGTGGACAAGTTGCAGTTTCCAATCGAGGCATTAAAAGAATTTTGGAAAGAACTGTAGGTGAAAATCATGCATCGTGGTCGGAAAAATTAGATGATGCACTCTGGGCTTTCCGCACAGCTTACAAAACACCCATCGGGTGTACGCCTTACAAGCTTGTGTACGGGAAAGCGTGCCATCTACCGATCGAGCTTGAGCACAAAGCCTATTAGGCCCTCAAGCATGCCAATTTCGACCTCCAAACTGCGGGTGATCATCGGAAAGTTCAAATGAATGAATTAAATTTTTTAAAATTTTTGGCCAAAAACGGGGGTACTAGATGGTATAATGTGATAAAATTCGCTAGAATTTCCCCCCACACTTAGAATTGAATATTGTCCTCAATATTCAAAGTCCCGGCTATTATGCCGATTCTTTGAACGGAAAGCAATATTCTAAGCTAACTGTGGAAATATTATTTTTCACTTTATTTATATTATACGTACAAACACACTTTTTTTTTTTACATATATACATTGAAAACAGTAGCAGGGGACGGCCACTCCCCCACACTTGGGTGGTAGAAAAGAGAAAGAAGACAGAAATATGGGTGAAAACCCATATGTTGTGCTACTGTTTTTGTTCACCGAGTCGCTAGCTTGACTCGATCCCCGCATTCATTTGTCCTTGGGGAAAGTTTGGAGATCTGGGACAACCATGGATGGTATGTCCTCTCCAAAGTAATGTTTCAAACGATGCCCATTCACTTTGAAATTTGGTCTGTCATTTTGAGAAAATTCGACGGTACCATAAGGATAAACTTTTGCAATAGTGAATGGGCCAGTCCAACGGGTCTTCAATTTACCCGAAAAGATCTTTAATCTCGAGTTGAAAAGAAGGACTCGATCACCAACGTTGAAGACGCGGTTTTTGATCTTTGAGTCATGGAGCTTCCTTGTTTTTTCCTTGTAGATCAAAGAGTTTTCATAGGCCTGACCACGAAGTTCATTTAATTCATTCATTTGAACTTTCCGATGATCACCCGCACTTTGGAGGTCGAAATTGGCATGCTTGAGGGCCCAATAGGCTTTGTGCTCAAGCTCGATCGGTAGATGGCACGCTTTCCCGTACACAAGCTTGTAAGGCGTACACCCGATGGGTGTTTTGTAAGCCGTACGGAAAGCCCAGAGTGCATCATCTAATTTCTCCGACCACGATGCACGATTTTCACCAACCGTTCTTTCCAAAATTCTTTTAATTCCACGATTGGAAACTTCAACTTGCCCACTTGTTTGAGGGTGGTACGCAGTAGAGAGACGGTGAGTTACACCATACTTTTGCATGACTTTGTCGAATTTGTCATTGCAAAAATGCGTACCACGATCACTAATTATAGCACGTGGGGTTCCGAATCGGGCAAAAAGAGCTTTCAAGAATTTAACAACAACTCGGGCATCATTTCTGGGTAAAGCTTTCGCCTCAACCCATTTTGATAGATAATCAACAGCCACGAGTATATACTTGTTTCCATGAGATGACGGAAATGGCCCCATAAAATCGATGCCCCATACGTCAAAGATTTCACAAACTTGAATTGCATTTTGTGGCATTTCATTCTTTTGTGAAATATTCCCGTGACGTTGACAAGCGTCACAGGATTTGACTAATTCCTGGGCATCCTTATAAATTGTGGGCCAAAAGAAACCCGAATCAAACACCTTTTTGGCGGTGTAATTTGGATTATGGTGGCCCCCCGTGGGTCCAGCATGGCAAGCCTTAAGAATTTCAGTGGCTTCCTGCCCATAAACACACCGTCTGATGACTTGATCGGCACAGATCTTGAATAAGTAGGGGTCGTCCCAGAAATAATGTTTAACATCTTTGAAGAACTTATTCTTCTGTTGGGACGACATCCCTTTCACCACAAAGTTCCCCGCATGGTAATTTGCAAAATCGGCAAACCATGGGGTAGTAGAATCTCCACGAAAAGCAACCGCATTTAATGTCTCGAGAGGAAATGTTTCATTTATTTCCTTTTTCTCGAGAACATCCTGATGTGGGTTCTCTAATCGGGACAGATGATCAGCAGCTAGGTTCTCAGCTCCTTTTTTATCACGTATAATGATATCAAATTCTTGTAGGAGGAGAACCCAACGAAGCAACCTCGGCTTTGCATCTTGTTTAGCAAAGAGGTATTTTAAAGCCGAGTGGTCCGTATACACTACACATTTGGTCAAGATTAAGTATGGCCGAAACTTTTCAAAGGCATACACCACGGCTAATAATTCTTTTTCCGTAGTGGTGTAATGTGTTTGAGCCTCGGTCATTGTTTTGCTTGCATAGTGTATGGGCTGAAAATGTTTGGTCTTGCGTTGCCCCAGGACTGCACCGATAGCAAAATCACTTGCATCGCACATTAGTTCAAATGGCAAGTCCCAGTCGGGGGCAACAAGAATCGGTGCCTCAGTAAGCTTTTTCTTTAATGTCTCAAAAGCTTCCACGCACTCGGGTGAGAAGATAAAAGGAGCATCCTTCTCAAGGAGATGGGTCATAGGCCGGGCGATTTTGGAAAAATCTTGAATAAATCTACGGTAAAATCCGGCATGACCCAAAAAACTCCTAATACCTTTGACGGTAGTGGGATGAGGTAATTTGGCAATGACATCAACCTTAGCTCTGTCAACCTCAATCCCGTTCTTGGAAATCTTATGGCCGAGGACAATCCCCTCTTTGACCATAAAATGGCTCTTCTCCCAATTTAGACAAAGATTGGTGTCTTCACACCGTTTTAACATAGTGTCCAAATGGGAGAGACATGTCTGAAAAGAATCCCCAATGACCGAGAAGTCATCCATGAAGACCTCCATTGTTTTCCCGATCATGTCGGAAAATATGGCCATCATGCACCTTTGGAACGTGCCCGGAGCATTACATAAGCCAAAAGGCATACGTTTATAAGCAAATGTTCCATAAGGGCACGTAAAGGTGGTTTTCTCTTGATCCTGAGGATCAATGGGGATCTGAAAATAACCCGAGAAACCGTCGAGGAAACAATAGTACTCATTCCCCGCCAATCTCTCAAGCATTTGGTCCATGAAGGGTAGAGGAAAATGGTCTTTACGGGTGGCTTCATTCAATTTGCGATAGTCAATGCAGACTCGCCACCCAGTAACCAATCGAGTTGGAATCAACTCGTTATCTTCATTCGTGACAACAGTAATGCCACCCTTTTTTGGAACGCAGTGGATGGGACTAACCCAAGGACTATCCGAGATGGGATAAATCAATCCGGCATCAAGAAGTTTTAAAACCTCTTGTTTGATAACCTCATGAATTTTTGGATTCACCCGTCTCTGATGTTGGACTGCCGGCTTGAAGTCATCCTCCATTAAAATCTTGTGAGTACAAAATTCAGGGTTAATACCCTTGATGTCGGAGAGTTTCCAAGCAATTGCTTGCTTGTGTGACTTCAAGACCTTTATGAGAGCAGATTTTTCCTCCACACTCAAGTCTTTAGCAATTATGACGGGCAATTTATCATCACCCTCCAAAAATGCGTACTCGAGATGAGGAGGTAACTCCTTGAGTTCGACCTCGGGAAATTCTTCAGTTTTCTCAACTGACTTGATTTCCTCATTATGAAGTTCTACGGGAGGGAGGGGAGGAGAATTGTCCTGATTCAACAATTTCTCGAGGAGAAGAAGATCTCCCTCCAGATCAATCTCATTGTTATCAATTCCATCTGGAACTGAATCACTTTTGAGAAAAGCTTCGACCTCTTCCAAAAGGAAATCACTTCCCTCAAACGGAGTGAGAGAAGGGGAAGAGTCGGAAATTATAGGATGAGAAGATGGAGTGGAATCACCACCCGAAGAATTATGAACGTAACCAAGAACTTCTTGAGCGTACTCCTCTGAAGCAACATCAATGACATCTATTCGGTTAACCGATTCAGAGTCATAATTTGAGGAGTACCTCGAAGTTTGGTCAAGGTTAAAGGTAATAGCTTCATTACCCACACGTAATGTGATTTCTTGCTCGAATACATCAATGAGAGCTCGACCCGTTCTCAGGAATCCTCGTCCAACAATTAGAGGAACCCGTGGGTCAGCATCGAAATCGACAACCACAAAGTCAGCTGGGAATTGGAACTTTCCTACTTTCACGAATACGTCCTCAGCAATGCCAAGAGGACGAGAAATCGAACGATCTGCAAGCTCTAAAGTCATGCATGTAGGAGTGAGTTCCGGAAGAGAAAGTCTCCTCCACACTGAATAAGGCATCAGGTTAATGCTTGCGCCAAGATCGGCCAAGGCAAAGCATTCAACCATCCCTGGGAATACACAAGGTAAGAGAAATTTCCCAGGGTCTCCAAGCTTTTCGGGAAGCTTCTTTAACAAAACTGCTGAGCAGTTCTCGTTAAGCGGAGTTTTTGCCATTTCAAACAACTTTTCTTTGTTACTTAACAAGTGTTTGAGTGTGGATGCAAACTTGGGCATCAGAAGGATAGCATCCGAGAAGCTTATGTCAAAGTGTAATTCTTGGAAAATCTGAAAGAATTTATCCATTTGATGACTTGCTTTTTCTCGGAGCTTTTGTTCATTCAAGCGTGATGGGTAAGGAATAGAAGTTTTGGATTTAGGGTCCTCAGCCGGAGTTACTGGAGGTTCAAAGACGACTCCCGGCTTTGGCTTTGTTTTTGGTACAACCTGAGGATGGACGTGTGCTGTACTTTGTGGGCTTGTAACTTGCACTTTGTCCTTTGTCGCCTCAGGCTCGCGTTCCACTACCTTTGGAGGAGAGGAAGAAGAGGTAGTAGGAATCGCGGGTTCATCATATGAAGCACCACTCCTGGTTGTGATCGCCTTAGCATCGCCCCTCGGGTTAGCGATCGTGTTGCTCGGAAGTTGTCCTGAGCCCGAGGGTCGATCATTTAAAGACTTCTTGATCTCAGAAATCTGGCTGACCAATAACCGATTCATTTCCTCTTGGGATTTCATGAATTGTTTCAACAACTCATCAGATGACGGTCCGGTAGGAACAATAGCTTGAGTTTGAGTAGGAAAATTTTGACCTCGGTTGTTTGGACCTTGGTTCTGAAAATTTCCTTGATTTTGATTATTTCCATGAAAATTCCCTTGATTGGAATGACCCTGACCTTGGTTTCGGTTAAAGTTTCCTTGGTTTTGGAAACCTTGATTTTGAAACCCTTGGTTCTGATTGTGGTAACCATGACCTTGATTGAAATTACCTTGGTTTTGATAACCTTGGTTCATTCGGTTTTGGTTTTGGAAATTTTGGTTACGGTTTTGAACATTTTGATTTTGATTAAAACCGGGAGGTCCAGGGTAGTGGTTGGGACGATAGTTCGGGTCCATCGGCGGACGAAATTGGTTACTTCCATGATTGGAAGGACCAGCTATCGCATTAGCTTCAAAGGGGTTACCATCGGTGGCCATACAATTGTAATATGCGTGGGGGCCACCACAGGTAACACAGACTTCCACTTTTTTAACTTCAGCAGGAGAAGAAGTTTGTGGAAAAGAGACTTTCTTTTGGTTAGAGAGAACCAAAGCTTGAATGGCTTCCGTGAGTTTGTCAATCTTAGCATCGGTGCTAGATTGACTCACGGGCGATGAAGTAGAAGGACCAACACTCACTTGGGAAACAACCGGTTTGCTTCGTGTAGTGCGGACCTTAGATTTGTTCTCGATGATCGCTAAAGCTTCTTTTGTGGTTTTACTCAGGAAATTACCTCCCGCTGAGGCATTAAGAGAATCCCGATCGAGCTTGAGCACAAAGCCTAATGGGCCATTTGCAAAGAGGTATTTTAGAGCCGAGTGGTTCGTATACACTAATTTAACCCAAATACATCTAACAAGCTTACAAACACTAAACTACTCAGAATTAAGATCATCTACAGCAGATAGCTAAAATGTAAAAAAAAAATACTTGCTTACCAAGTGCATCCAGGCCAAGAACATGAAACCAAGAACTGAGATCACAACCTATGGTCTCCCATGAGACTCTAATACCATTTCCATCCAGTATACACAATGCTCCTTGCCTTCTTCATCTTTGTTTTTTATTTTTTTATTTTTACACTCATTTTTTGTATTTTCCACTATTTTTTTATTTCTGAACTTAAACTGCTTTAAGTGACTTGAAAGCTTAAGAAAGATTATAGATAAGCTTAAATGAACTCAAACAAACACTGAGTGACAATTTTTAACAAAGATGAGTCAACATGAGATTTTGAGTGAAAATGCATAAACTGATATTAAAAAAAAACTGAATTCTGATGATTATAATGGATCTTAACTACACTGAAACACTTAGAATTACACGTCTAACATAAGTTTTACAGCTAAAAAGAAAGATTACATGAAAACGTTTCAAACTACTAAGTAAAAACTACTCCGCCTCCTTCTCTCCTTCTCTTTCTTCTTATAGTGAACTTCTAGGGTTTGTGGAGTACACTGAGCATTTCCCACTTCCATTCACAGCCCTTGGATCACTTTAAAACAATCTTGGCCTTTGAAACTGCTTTTGGCGCCAATTTTGTCAAACCACTTTTCTGATAACTTGGAGAAATTTAGGATCAATAAATGCACTTTGGAGCTTAGTTGAGGTTGGGGGGACAAGAATTGGTGAGGTTGAGGTAAAGGTATGGTGGAATTGGGGAGAGTACAGGACCACGTGGGGAAGGAAGAAGGTGGAGGGTGTTTGACCATGAGTTTGACTGGGAGGGAAGATAAATAAAAACGGGGGATTTTATTATTAAGGGTTTTGGGCTGGTGGTGGAATTGGGCCAAAGATGTACATGGACTGGATTGGGTGGGTTTAGGATAAAGGGTTGTTGTATTGTTGGGTTAGTAACAAAAGGGCCTCGTTTGGTTTGTAAATTAATCACAAGGACCAATTTTGTAACATTCTGAAATTGAGGGGCCTGGTTTGAAATTTTTCCAAAATATTTATAAGGACCATTATTGCCACATTTGATAAACCAAGGACCATAGATGCAATATTTCCAAAATTTAAAACCCTAGGGACCATTTTTGCCAAATTTATAAAGTTGAGGGGCCTTGTTTGCCAATTTGTGAAAACTTTTATCCAAGGATCAATATTGAACATTTTTGAATTTCCAAGGACTTAAGTTGACTTTTCTTTGAAATAACTTGACCAGGGACTAATTTTGACAATCTTTGAAAGTTGGGGGACTAAAACTGCCAAACATGCAAACTTTGTTCGTTTTTCATTCGTTTTCAAACATTTTGCATTTGAGACATATAAAACACGATCCTTGGATATTTTCTGCATTTTGATACGTTTTTGCGTGTTTTCAGATGTTTTTGCAGTTCGGATTTGACCAAAAATGATGAGTGTTTGAGCACTCATCAGGTATTCTGATTAAACCATGGTTCTAAAAGACGTGCTATAGCAGCGCCACTGCGCCAAGGTGTCGCTAAAGCGTGAGGCATTATCTCCACGTTACGAAATATACCAAGGCGTCAACTCTAGGCATGGCATGAATTGAAACGGGAAAAGGCGCGATAAGACACGCTAAGGCGTAGGGGTGTCCATGGTACTGGAACCGTCCCGAACCGGAACCGTCCCGAAAGAACCGAGAACCAAAAATATGAAAAAAGTGGAACCAAGAACGTCCCAAGTTCTTAGGTTCAGTTCCGGTACGGGAACTTTCGGTAATTCCCACAAGAACGTAAGTGTTTAAATAATTTATTTTTTTCGTCGTCAAAAGACATGCTAATAATGCTATAACAATACAAATACACAAAAATGTCTCCAACAATGCAAACTATTCCAAATTTCCATTAGTTTTGTTCAAATAACATTAAAGATAAACACAAAATGTAAAAAATTCAAAATATAAGTTTATGTTTATTCAAAAGTATCAAGAATATGCATTTTGTTTCAAACCTCCAAAAACAGTTAATGTTGCATCAATTGTTTCCCTTTATAACTTCGTACTGCTTCTTCCATCTCTTTAACAACGTTTTCATCATTCAAAAGATCTATAATTTCATCCACATTTATTTCCATTTTCTCCCTTCTTATCCAATCTTGGATGCAAAGCAATGCCTCCACAAGTATACTTGATTAAATATTGCGCATTATATTGAATCAAAAAGCATGAGGTACGCCAACACCAACTGACCAATATTTTTATATAATGTCACGACAAAACATGCATTCATACTTCCAATATCACATAACAAATGACAACCCATTATATCACTATGATTGTGATCAGTACTCGTTAACTACAGATTCATCACATATTGCATTATATAAGTCACTTGATTTTTCTATTACTATAGGTTGTATCAAATTTACGATAATGATTTCAAGATAAACTTACGTTCATGTTGATGAATGATGATGATGATGATCTTTGAATGGATTAAAAGTTAGGGTTTTAATTTTATTATGTGTTTTAAATTTTAAATTTTTTATGTTACAGTTTAATAATAAGTAGGTGGTTTTTTCTTTTTTCTTTTTTGGTTCTCTCTCTCTCTCTCTCTCTCTCTCTCTCTCTCTCTCTCTCTCTCTCTCGGACGGTTCCGACCCGAACCGTCCCGAGAGGCCGAGAACCTAAAATTTGGAATTTTAGGAACCAAGAACTATACCATGGTTCTAATATACAGTTCGGTTCCAGTACGGTACCAGTACGGTTCCTTGGTTCTTTTGGACACCCCTACCAAGGCGTAAGGCTTAGAGATGGCAACGGGGCCGGGTATGCGGTGAATGGTTGATACCATCCCCATCCCCGAAGTTAGATAGTTATCCTCATCCCCATCCCCATCCCCATCCCCGTCGGTGGTCACAATTGCATCCCCATCCCCATCCCCATCCCCAATGGTGAACGGGGATCCCCCATGGGGAATCCGGGATTTTTCCCCATTACATAATTGACATTTTAAATAGATTTTAAATAGTGCAACCATACTAAAAGCAAACAAAATTCATTAGATTAAGTTCAAGCATTCAACAAAACATAGTAAAGAGTAAGACTTATCGGGGACTTATCGTAAGTACGAAATCGACTACAATTGGAAACAAAATCGCGAACTAATCCAACATGCAAAGGTACAACGACCATTAACAAGAGTATATTAGCTATTAATTGCTATTATTTTAAATATTATATACATATATAATTTTATTCATGTATAAAAGATATTCGGGGACGGGTACGGGGACCCGAGGGTATTACCATCCCCGCCTCCAAACCCGCTTTTGAGTAATGGGGATTCCCCATCCCCATACCCGGTCAACTCGGGGATTCCCGGTCAAATCGGGGTCGAGTATCGGATTCGGATTTTTTTGCCATCTCTAGTAAGGCGTGACGATTTTTTTTTAACGTAACTCTAATATTTTTTTTATTTTTTTTTAAATGAAGAATATTAGGATAATTTATTAAACTTATTCATTATGTACAACGTTTTTTGTAAATTCGATATATATGAAATAGAACATAAACATATAAATATATTTTGTATCGTCTTTGCTACGCTTTAAAAACGCAAAAGCTTCACTTTGACCCTTAAAATGTGAAGTTTGGTCATGCCATCACAGCTCGCGCTATTTTGAAGATTGGATTAAACATCTGAAAAACACACATTTGGGCTTTTGGCGAAGGGCTTATGGGGGCGAATAGGGGCTTGGGTTTTAAAATAAGTCGATTTATAAAATAAGTCTCGTCTGTCACACAGACTTATAAAAGCTTATGGATTATAAAATAAGTCATAAGCCTATAAAAAGGAGGCTTATAAAGGCTTATGGTTAGTTAAATTACTTAAATACCCTTAAAATATACTCCCTCCGTCCCATATTAAGTGTCCACTTTCATAATGCACAAAGTTTTATGAGATTCCACTAATTAAACTCTCCACCAATCAAATATTAATTTTACCCACTAAAGTCACATCTTATTGGTTGAAAGGTACAAGTGGACACTTAATTTGGGACATCCAAAGATTCCATTGCGGACACTTAATATGGGACGGAGGGAGTAATTAATTATCATATAAAAGCTGAAAATATATGTTTAATTAATTTGATATATTTTTACGTGGTTTCTCCAACTAAATCGTCAATCAGTTTTATAAAATTATAAGTTTAATCTTTCGGCTTAAAATATAAGGCCGGCCCTAGCCCATTGTGCAAACCATACCCTTACCCTTGAATAAAAAAATCAGATAGTCCAACTAAAGCCATTAAACTGGGTAACAACATAAAATAATACTTGTAAAAATCAAAGTGGAAACATACATATTAGTCTAAGATTCAATACAGGTTTTTATCAACTCGGCTTCAAACCATCTCTCTACCAGCCGCATGGCATAAATAGAACAACTAATACTCCAAGTCCCTATATTTGTGTTTTCAAAAGCCTAATTCTCTGAAAACAAATCCGATGTTATCAGATTATAAATTAGTCTTGGTGATATATAGTCGATACTAACCCTCTAAATATCTGTTATTACAAGTGTTTTTCTTTATGTGTGTTTCATTAAAATAAAATCAGTCCTAAAAGCCACTAACCAAACGACCTCTGTATTACCAATTTAATTCATTAACCTTTAAATAATAACTAAATAAAAGTTCTAAAAATATATAAAAAATGTAGCGACTTGTTCGAGGCCAAGATCAAAATCAAAGATTTGACAGGCACGGAGAATCGCTTATTGTTATGGCCAACCTTCAATGCAATTTTTCGTCATTAATATTTTAGGCGAAATTGCTCTGCAAATTAGCTTTTGTTAACTACATAAAATAAAAAAATAAAAAAATGGTTCAAAGCATCGATTTAAACAAGGCAACCTGGTTGAGTTGAGAAACCATATACTCCTCGACCAAGGTTCCCCTGTTTAAACTAATGATATGAACCAAACGCAAAAGGAGGCAGATATATGAGCAGAAGATGTTTATAAAAAAAATTGAGGGTTTGGGGGTATATATAAGGGGAATGGGTAGGTGTGGTGTTTTGGTTAAGGGGAACCCTACTGGGCTGAAAAATACGAATGTTGGGGATAAGTCCAAGTGTCCAGCGTATGTGCTTGTGAAATATGGCAAAAAGAATGATCTAGAAGTGTTGAGATTTTTATTTCTTTATCCTGAAAGTTTGTATCTTTTATAACTTTTTATTCCTATTCGAAAATAGTAAAGATAGTTTTGCTTAAACTTAAAAAATTTAGAAAATGAGTAACAACTTTAAAATACTTCTTTAAAACTTATATTTCTTTTTTAAAGATTCACAAACTGTTACCTTAAAACAATTTTTAAACTTCGTATTATTATAAACTTTTGAGTTCGCCAATATTACAATGTTACATTTAAACTTGCACATGATTTTTCATTGTGTGTTGTTCTCATAAAAAAAACATATGTTGTTATGTGGTACGATACTCTTTTAACAAGTAAGTCATTTTCCTGTTCACCCCATTAAAAGGATGGGTTATTTTGTTAGACACCATCTATAATTAGGCAACTTTATAATTGAGTCAAGTAAGACTATTTTCAACCTATTTGGTTCTCTAGCAATAACCAACATGATTATTCTCAACCTATTGTGTAGTATCTGTTTTTGTTTAGTAAAGTTTCGGTAATGTGGCTGCTCATAGTTTAGCTAGTTGAGCTCTTGAAAATAATACAACATCGATTGTCGAAGGTCTTGTCTCGAATGTAGCAAATAAGTTATCTCATGCATGCGCTTTATGGCGGTTCTGATACAAACATTATCTTTTGAAGGCGTCATGTGAACAAAATGAATCTTAGGGCCCGTTTGATTTGTAAGTGGGTTTAGAATTGAATTTGAATTTGGGATTGGTTTGACAAAAATAAAAATGATTGATAGTATTAATGTTTTTTGTTTTGTAAAATGTAAAATAGATTTTATATAGTATTATAGCAAGTATGACCCATTTTCATATATTATAAAAATGAAAAAAAAAAATAGCAATTTATCACATGGTCAAACAAAATCACGTTAATTACTTGATAAGGTAGAAATGTGTTACAGTACTATTAAAAATGTGTGGATGAAATAAAACGATATAATAGACCCCACATGAATGGCCGACAAATACCACCAACTACATGAGGAATGATTCTATGACTCTAGTATCATTGTTTGATTTCCAAATCTTTAACCAAACAATTTGTTATTTCTTTGAAACCATCCCCACAACTAAATACCCCATACCAAACAGGCCCTTACTATTTATGGAGTGTTTGGTTTGAGTGTACATTTATGGATGAATGAATTTCAGTCCTAAAAAATGTTTGTTTAGTGTCTTTGATTTAACAAAAATACTTATGAAAATGTATAATCTAAACCCATTAAATGTATGTTCGGGAAAAATAACTCTTGTTGAAATTGAAAATAAAACTGTAGATGGAGATAAAACGGAAGGTAAATACAATAATTACTTTTATAAATTATTCATAACATTTGATTTTTAAAAATTATAGAGAATCATTTTTTGAAAAATTTTTTATATAAAAGTTGTCTATGAAACAAATAGCATATGTGAAGTAGTTTGTATAAGCACAATTCTAATAAACGAATGCTAATAAAAGTTTTTAGACTTTTATGTCGATTAACATTGTTGTGCATTTTAAGAAACCTCAAAAGAGGTGTTTGGCTAAGCTTATGCGATGAATTATGAATTTATTAGCTCATATATGTGTGGTAGACGCGGTTTACAATTACTCAAAATAGATTAATATATGAAATTTAACCATTATGCCCTCATAGTAAAAACAAACATGACAGTATATAACGGAGATTTACTGAAGGATAACGGTCAAAAGGATCTTGGGTAATGAAAAACATATCGACCTCTGGTGACAATTTTTTTCTTTCTCAAACTCAACATGATGGTTTAGTACAAGTTAAAGGACGAACTTTCTATTATACTCTTTAAAAAATTCAAAAATGTAGTTTTGAGGTCCCGTTTGGTTTGTAAGTGGGATTGGAATTGGATTCGGATTTGGAAAAGGTGTGAAAGAAAAGTAGGAGAGAGAAAATTAAAAAAAATATTTAAATTATTTATTATAAGTTGAGGCCCGATTAATTATTATATTTGGTAGAGTGGTCTATTAAAAAAAAATGAAAAGCAAAAGATTGACACAAAATAAATACTAGAACCTTATTGGTTGATATGATGAAAAAGTCACCAACCTGCCAGGGAATAGATTCTATCATTCGATACCTCTTGTCAGAAAAAAAAGAAAGCACCAAACAACGGTTTTGTCCTTTCTTTCAATCCATACCCAGCGATACACCTATAACCAAACGGGCCCTGAGAGTTGAACTTGGTCCATTCCAAATTATTTTTGAACCATGTCCTTTTTTTGTTTAATTCATTTACCATCCCAAGCTAAACCAAGCACTTGTTATAAGCCAAACACTCCCCGCATTCCACAAATTCCAGAAGTTATGAGCGAAAACTGAGTGTAAAACCCTCACAAAAACCCACCCCATTTCACACCCGTCTTCATCTGGCTTCAGGTACCAATTCTCTTCATTACTCTCTATATATATATTTATTTCATCACAATTTAATCTTCTGTTTATTCTTCCTCATACCCAATTTAGCTTTAAAAACACAAACAAAAATAACTAGCTAGTTTTGAGATTAGTTTCTGGTGTACAAGACCCGAAAAGCTAATAATTTGTTAGATAGTGTAAAGGGTTTCATTTCAACACTTTGAACAACAAAGAATGCGAGATATGTTTAATGTTAGGCTATATAAGCCGAAACAAACACCTCCTTAAGCCATTGCCAGTGAAACAAAATCCATGAAATGTTTGGCATCAATAATGGGTATAAATATGTGCAAATTCCCCCTAAAATGTATTCACGTGACCGTGTTTCTTATCGACACACCTATTTGTAGTATTAAATTGCCCATTATTGACACTGTAACATTGAAAGCTCTAGTTTTGATTCTATTTAGTGGATGTTCGGCATCATTACATAAATTTTAATCGTGGAACATATTGTAATTAGTAAAGTGTGTTAAATGCAAAGTTTTAGTACCAGGGGACCAAATGGTAGAAACTGAATGTCTTATGTGACACTCTCTTTAGGTGTGAAATAGTACCTGGGCCAAAAGGTTGTTGTGCTAGGTTGTGATCAAATTAAGGTGCGTGCTACTGCTGTCTGGTTTTGATGATGGAAGATTTGCAGCGGGTACTGTTACGTGAGTATAGTCTATCAATTTCAACACTTCCAGATAAAGGTCGCTGCCTTTTCACCGGCCGAGATTTCTCTCCAGGTGAGTTGCCAACATATACTAAATATGATCACATAAACTATTGTTACAAAAGGTATGTTAACTGAAACGGGACAAATGTAAAAGAAGTTTTTATGCTGAAAAAACCCTTAAAGTAATGATCCTAGGTCTCAAATAAGGCAGTATAGGAGGTTGTAAACACTCACACTTTCGGGGGCAACTTCCACCTTTTGACTCGTTCGCATTTTACCTTACATTTTCATATATTTCTACCTATTTGAGCTGTTACCAATCATATACACCCATTTTCACATCTACCGGTTGAATTTCGTAAGGCACCGTGGAATAGGTTGGCACCTCTAGTTATCTATTCTTGTTTTATTAGAAGCCAGAACTTATTTCAGTTTAGTCTGTATTTATGTTTTTCGGTTGACATTATGCGCATTATTGGTATACATGATAACATGAATGTTGATCAGTCTCTTTCTATTTTTATATATTACAGGAGATATTGTATTTAGCCAAGAACCTTATGTTTCTGTACCAAACAAAACTTCAGTGGAATCGAGATGCGATTGGTGCTTTACATCAAGTAATGTAAAGAGATGCTCATCTTGTCATGTCGTATGGTATTGTGGGAGCAGATGTCAGGTATACTTTGTTTCATAATGTCATCTTTCATATATCATATTTTCTTAATAATATATGTTCTTGGTATATGATTTCATTGGTGGTCATATTAGAAATCCGATTGGAAGCTGCATCGTCTTGAATGTCAGCTGCTTGCTCATCTAGAGAAAAACAGATTAAGATCTCTTACACCTTCAATACGTTTGTTGGTTAAACTTTACCTCCGGAGGAAGTTGCAGAATGAAAAGGTGAAATTCTTTGCATAGTATGTTTATTATTGATTTTTAATATTAATGCTTTGTTTATGCTGTAAAATAAGGTGAACTGTATCCAGACTGGTTGATAGTAAGTAGAACTCATGTTACATTTTTTTTTCGTTTTTTCATACGCCTCTTCTAATTGCCAGGTTATCCCTTCTACTGCGATGGACAACTACAACCTGGTGAAGGATTTAGTATCTCGTATCCTTGCATATCTGAAATATGTTTTTTTCCCTATTCCCTTTTCAATAAGTTACGCTAATATGCAATTATCAATTATGCATTATGAACTGAAGTATCTCATTTAAAAGATTACTTTCTGGACCTATATGCGCAGGTTTGTTAGAAGTATTGCACAACAAAGCTATTCATGTACCTGATTAAACAAACTACTACTTCTTTAAATGTATATTTTGCCCGTGCAACGGAATTATAAGAAATTATCAATTTCTTACAACTAATTAAGAAAATTCATTCTCTTAATCAACATAAACTTCGAGATTTACGAAGGGTGTGCTTTTTCTTCTTTTTAATAATGAAGACAAACCTATTTGGTAGTAAAGTTCTCTAGCAATAACCAACAAGATTATTTTCAACCTATTGTATAGCATCTGCTTTCACCTTTTTCTAATTTTCTTCATATGTGATATTTGTTTAGCATGTCATTATCAGTTAATTGTATTTTGAAATTATCTAGTTTGGTTGTTCTCTTTAACATTATTTCATGAAGATATCTCAGAAGTTGAAGAGACGCAGAGGTTGTTGTATGCACAAATGGCAAGTCTTGTTAGTGTGATACTCCAGTGGCCTGGTCTCGATATCAAAGAAATTGCAGAAAGTTTCTCAAAGGTACAATGTTTTAAAACTACTCTTTGACTACCTAAACATCCAATTTACATATTAATTTTCACCTTTGTCCCCTTGATTTATATATTCTCTGCATAAATTAATCCCGAGTAGGGTGTTTCGTTTTTGTCTAACACCTATATTTTTTTGAATGTGGTCCGATTTTTAATCACATACAGCTAGCATGCAATGCACACACAGTCTGTGACAGTGAGCTGATACCATTGGGAACCGGATTGTATCCTGTCATTTCCATTATAAATCACAGGTGACTTCATGGAATGATACATGCACCTTGGACTTTATACTCAGATGGACTTATAAATGGTTTTAATCTTACAGCTGCTCTCCAAATGCAGTTCTCGTATTTGAGGGACGAATAGCAACAGTACGTGCTGTGCAACATATACCAAAAGGCAGTGAGGTATGTCATCTTAGTTACCAACACTTGAGCTTGTACGAAAGACTGAAACCGAAATTACTGATGTGTCTGGTACTGGAATTCATAATATGGTTGGAGTTGAAAATCAAGAACGTGAATGAGAGATAACGTCAAAAAGAGATGTTTTTGGCATCATATCAGTGTGTGAAATATTAGTCAGGAGTGTATAATCTTCTAAGAGTTGTTATTTGGAATATTTCAAAGAAAATAGGGAGTACATGATGACATATACGACAAACATGATTAAGCTGAGATTATGTATTGAGGAGATAACATTGATCTTGTAGACAGAGATTGTTTAATAATCTGTATCATGGTTAACTTTGTTATCTGTCCCGAATTAGGCCTTGTTTATATCTCATNTTTCACCTTTTTCTAATTTTCTTCATATGTGATATTTGTTTAGCATGTCATTATCAGTTAATTGTATTTTGAAATTATCTAGTTTGGTTGTTCTCTTTAACATTATTTCATGAAGATATCTCAGAAGTTGAAGAGACGCAGAGGTTGTTGTATGCACAAATGGCAAGTCTTGTTAGTGTGATACTCCAGTGGCCTGGTCTCGATATCAAAGAAATTGCAGAAAGTTTCTCAAAGGTACAATGTTTTAAAACTACTCTTTGACTACCTAAACATCCAATTTACATATTAATTTTCACCTTTGTCCCCTTGATTTATATATTCTCTGCATAAATTAATCCCGAGTAGGGTGTTTCGTTTTTGTCTAACACCTATATTTTTTTGAATGTGGTCCGATTTTTAATCACATACAGCTAGCATGCAATGCACACACAGTCTGTGACAGTGAGCTGATACCATTGGGAACCGGATTGTATCCTGTCATTTCCATTATAAATCACAGGTGACTTCATGGAATGATACATGCACCTTGGACTTTATACTCAGATGGACTTATAAATGGTTTTAATCTTACAGCTGCTCTCCAAATGCAGTTCTCGTATTTGAGGGACGAATAGCAACAGTACGTGCTGTGCAACATATACCGAAAGGCAGTGAGGTATGTCATCTTAGTTACCAACACTTGAGCTTGTACGAAAGACTGAAACCGAAATTACTGATGTGTCTGGTACTGGAATTCATAATATGGTTGGAGTTGAAAATCAAGAACGTGAATGAGAGATAACGTCAAAAAGAGATGTTTTTGGCATCACATCAGTGTGTGAAATATTAGTCAGGAGTGTATAATCTTCTAAGAGTTGTTATTTGGAATATTTCAAAGAAAATAGGGAGTACATGATGACATATACGACAAACATGATTAAGCTGAGATTATGTATTGAGGAGATAACATTGATCTTGTAGACAGAGATTGTTTAATAATCTGTATCATGGTTAACTTTGTTATCTGTCCTGAATTAGGCCTTGTTTATATCTCATTTTTCTCAAATTAAATGTTCATATCTTTAATTTACCTGTCACAGCGTTCCAATTTTCCATATGCTAAAGCACTTGTGTTTTGGTTCTCTGCTTTAGGTCTTAATAAGTTACATAGAGACAGCAGGAAGCACAATGACTCGGCAAAAGGCTCTGAGGGAACAGTACTTCTTCACTTGCAGTTGTACCCGCTGCATAAAACTGGTATTTCTAAATGCTAATTTTGTTGAACGTTTAACACTCTTTCTCTTGTAAGTTTTGTTGAATGTTTATGTAATGCTTTATCATTGTGGCTCTCTATTGAAGGGTCAGCCTGAAGATATTGAAGAAAGCGCAGTTCTTGAAGGTTACAGATGCAAGAATCACACATGCGATGGTTTCTTACTTCGTGATCCTGGTATCACTTACCTCTTTAACGTCCGAGACTCTGAAATTTGTCTCTAGTGGTGTTTATAATGTTATTTATATTGTTATGCAGAGAGTAAAGGATTCAAATGTCAAAAATGTAGGCTTGTAAGGGACAAAGATGAAATACTAAAGATTGCTGGTGAAGAAAAAGCAGTGGCAGAGCAGGCATCTGCAGCTCTTTCTTCTGCGCGTATCCTCTAATCTTTAGCCTAAATGTTCATTATGCAAAAAAATTTAATTGTTTTACTCACCTATGATGTAACTTGGATAAATATATACGTTAAGAAGGTTGGCAGTTGATATTCATTTATCTAGTGAAAAACTTAACTATATTTCAGATACCAAGGAAGCTCTTGAGATGTACTTGAGAATTGAGAAACTTCAAGTGAAGCTTTGTCATTCCTTTTCCATCAATCTGTTGCGAACCAGGGAAACTCTCTTAAAGGTATGTCACATTTCATTTTCAATCTCTATCCCAGAGGTAGCAAAATGGGTGGGTTGGGTACAGGTGAACAAGGGTAATTTTCATGTGGGCTGTGTTCTTTTTTCTGAAATTATAATATCTATCCCAGTGTTTCAAATTTGATTAAGGAAGTTATACTATTCTCATAATAATCAAACATTGTGGATAAAAAGATTTGGAGGTTTCTATCATTAAAATGCACTTCTAAACTAATCATGTGTTATCCTCGTTGACCCATCAGAGATATAACATAACTTGAACCGGCCCATTGATAAGTTTATTGGTCGACATTGACACCTTTACTCTTGCTCCATTGAGAGCATTCAACCATTTATGTTCAGCACTTAAAGTTATTCCTATTATGTTGTGTGTATTATTCCCTTCAATTTTGTCTGCCCATATTATCTTTTTCTTTCACAAATTGATTTCTGTTAATCTACATTCATATTCTGATTTGGTGGTTATATTTATGTCAGTTAATGATGGAGCTGCAAGATTGGAAGAAAGCGCTGGAATATTGTAGACTGACCATTCCAGTTTATGAAAGTATGTTATCTTATTGACTGCATTAATTCTTCAATGACTGCATCTATCATATATGATTTCATTGCTACTTTGTATTGTTATTTCTCAAGTTCATATTTTTCAAGCAATTGCTGTAATGTGAGTATATTATTTGATTACAGGAGTATACCCCAAAATTCATCCTCTTCGAGGGCTGCAATATTATACTTGTGGAAAGCTTGAATGGTACCTATTTTATTATCTGATTACAGGAGTATACCACATGACTGTATTCTGTGAATGAAAATGTTATCCTCAATTTGAAGTCACATATGTTTTCCTCAACTTTAATCTTTCTAGCTTTAAATGAAAAACGAAATAATAGCAGAAATGACATTTGTTGTGTATTCATAAGTTTAAAGTCCGAGTGTGAAATTTGTGTTGAAATATGGCTATTTAATAAGCACATGAAGTTTTTCTATCCAAACTGATTTTCAAAAGAATTTGTTAACATGGTTATGTATTAAGCACAGGTTATGTCGATCATGAACTAAGGAAACCTAGCGGTTGTCTTTGCAAAAAAATCCTGTCCATATAGGCCACAGTTTAATGGGTTATTGGTGTGTAGAATCCTTATAAAACAAAAAGGATATAATGATAATGAATGTCAATAAATGGCGAATAATGTTTTGTAAAGGCTCCTTATGTTAAATGTTAAGATGGATAAGCTGTTTGGTAATATGTGTAATTAACACATCAAGATTAGTTTTTTACTTATTTACTTATTTATTATTTTTTTTTTACTGACTTGTTTAACTATGCATGCAATTTTATTTATTTTTATTTATTTATTTTTATTTTATTTTTATTATTTTTTAATTTTCCAGGTTACTTGGGCACACAAAAGAAGCCATTAAATCCCTTACACAAGCACTTGATGTATTACGCATCACTCATGGAACGA
Source organism: Artemisia annua (assembly GCA_014162995.1). Taxonomy (NCBI): domain Eukaryota; kingdom Viridiplantae; phylum Streptophyta; class Magnoliopsida; order Asterales; family Asteraceae; genus Artemisia; species Artemisia annua. The sequence continues at coordinate 53,968 of LBNU01029145.1, forward strand.
CTACTCCGTTCATGAAGGATCTCATTGCTAAGTTGGAAGAAGCACGGGCCGAAGCTTCTTACAAGCTATCTTCCATAGATGATTGAGATATTGAAGTATATGATATCAGTTTTTGGTGTATATGAAATCTCTTGCCTCTTTTATAAGGTAATAGTCTACGCTTTCTTCTTGTGTGCAAATTACATAGGTTGTAGTTTATTTCTCATGGGTCAGACATGTCACATTTAAAAGGTTAGCTTATAAAGAAATGAGTCAAATGGGTCAACTGGTCGAAAGTTGGCCGAAGTGTTTACAAATGTTTAAAATCTTCAAATTTGTTTCATTAAAAAAAATTTAGGTAAATCATTTTACATCTTGTTTTTTTGAACGGCGATAATCTTGATTGATGCATTAACTATTTGTAATATACAGAGAGAAGTGTTGACATGTCAGCTCACACGGACCGTCCCGTCTAAACTGATATTCAACATTAGCCTTTTTGACCCATTACCAAACCCGATGAGCTTGTTTGCTTGTTAGCAACTTCAGTGTAATGTAAACTAAAATGCCTAATATCTTTGGTGTTTAACCATACATTGCAGTTTTCGAGATGATGCAAGAAACATTTACTGCGAGTAGCATGTCTAACCCCGATGAGGTATCAGCTACAACTAATGTAAAACTTACCATGTGTCAAATAACAAAATTTTGATGTCGAAAATCACTTAGTTCTTTCAAAGTTTTGGATGCTCATGTATCCTACCACATTACTTGTAGTTTTGGGGTGTATGTAGGCCTATCAGGAGAAGTCGAGCTTAAACCAAAATTGGAACTTGGGAACCGATAACCAAACTGATGTGTGTTCGTTTAGTTCATTCGTCTTTAGCTATAATATTAATTTGGCACAAACACGAGTGAAATCTACCTACTTTGTAACTAAATGGGACTATGGCAGAAATACAAAATAAACACAACTTGAGTCAAAATATACAGGGTTAAGATTGTAGAACTATGTCATGTGAATCTAATTACCATAAGGCGATTCATAATATCATCGTAAAGTAGGCTAGATTGTGATTAACAAATGGGGTTCACACATTGCTTGGTGATTTAAAGCCATCCCAATCATACAACTTAAAAGTTGAACGACGCAAATTTGACGATGAGGGGTATAAATAGTTTTTGACTCTCGACACCTGTGTGTGCATATATGCTTGCGTAAGGATTTACCTTATATCATGAATGTGGAACATAAAAGTTTGTTCTATCTAGCCAGTAGCAGAATATTCCATTTGCCCTTCTTAGTTTTTACCCATAAAGTGTTCTTGGATGTTTCTTAGCAACTATAGTCTGTAGGTAATAGGCATACGAACGCCTACGGTTCTTGTGTTTAATCTTATTAGGATAGGAGATTAGGCTAGTGGGCTCGAGCCCGTCTGTGGGTTTCGGTCCGTTAAAGTTTAGGGTTTATCAAACACCGTAATCTATAAATATCTCATTAATAAAACACAATGGTTTTCCATGTTCAACATGATATCGAAGCACCTATGTTTATTTTTGTGCTGTCTCCTCTAGGCTACCCCGTCAAACCCTATCGCTGTTGTTTGAAGAAGAAAAAAAAAAAAAAAAAAAAAAAAAATCCGCCAAACTTTAACTGTATAATGTTTTGATCATAACTTTAAAACCGTTTCAACTTAATTGACGCGGTTAATGCCGTTCTCTTGTTTTGCAATTTTGCACGAAACACCAACCAAAATCACCATCTTTGGCTGCATGACACGGTGCCACACGCCATCGCAGCATGCTACCCTAAATTTTCTTTTTTTATTATTTCATTTTGCTTTGATTGTCTTGCTTTTTCTGTTGCAGTTTGAAGATTTGTCTCCGCTTGCTGTCAAATATCTTTATTTTTACTTTAACGTTTTTCATTTTGTTGCTTGTTTATGTTTTTGGTACTGCTGTTTGAAGATCTATTTCCGCTTGTTGTCGGATGATTTCATTAACAATGTATTGTTGCTTTAATGTTTTTTGTTTTCGAATCCCATCTTAGCTTTCGTGATTTCACCACCGGGATTGCGGGGAAGTATTTAGGTAATAATAGATTAGGCTAGTACGCTCTAAAGAACAATGTACACCCCCCACATTTCGAGGACACAATGTACTTTTGTACTTCTTTTAATTTGTTTGGAGCATCATGATCTAGTTATGTTTTATTATTCGTATGAAGATATTATATCTCCATTGATAGACGCAAGTCGATCTCTTACAAATTTTATAAATGATCTAATTATTTAGCTACGCATATGCAAGTAGTGAAACAATAATTATAATTAGCAGTTATTTTTTGAAAGCTTGGATGCTCGGACCATGGTTCTTCAAATAATAGTCTATACCTTTACTTGTGAGTTGTTGTGACTTTGCGTTTGTGTTTGATTTCCACTTTTAAAATCTTTTAATACTTATACATGTGACGCATATGGACCACTAAACAAAATGAATTTAACAGTATATCATCCTTGACTCACCCATACAATAGCAAAAGTCAAAATACCATATCTTAAAGCAATTTAATCGAATTCTTTTTTATAATCATAGTTTTTGACTTTTTGATCAACTTAATCAAGCCATCTAACCAAACAAAAACTTAGAAATAAAAGTTTTTATTGTATTTTGCCATAGCTGTATGTTAGTTTCATGTTTCTTGTGAAATTCAAGTCACAACTTGGAGGTTTTTGATTTGTTATTCTTATTTGATTTACTTTCACATGAGCCATTTTTTATGACAGGTAAAATAGAATGATAAATTGTTTTGCTTACTTTTACAATATCATAGACAAAAAAATCATTCGCACAAGGAGTTGAGATCCATGAAGAACCCATACATGTCATAGAACCTATCAACCAATCATAGCCAACCATTTATATTTTCCACATTTTTTTTCAAAACAACATATCTTGCAAACGGTAAATCTTCAAGCTACAAAAAAAATACCATCGCGACGAGAATTAAATGATCTTTCTATAGATATGCATTGTTATATACTTTCGACGAACTTTTTTTTTTTAATTTCCGCCCAGAAAGAATCATATATGATTCGTAAAAATCATATATGATTCGTAAAAAATCATATATGATTCGATTCTTACGAATCATATATGATTCTTACGAATCATATATGATTCGTAAGAATCATATATGATTTGTTAAAATCGAATCATATATGATTCTTACGAATCATATATGATTTTTCTGGGCGAAAAAAATAAAGTTCATCGAAAAAAAAGTTCGTCGAAAGTATATAACAATGCATATCTATAGAAAGATAATTTAATTCTCGTCGCGATGGTATTTTTTTTGTAGCTTGACGATTTACGGTTTGCGAAATATTTAAGTTTTAAAAAAAGGGTGGAAGTTTATTTTTTTATTTTGATAAAAAAAATGAGTGGCTAAGATTGCTTGATGGGTTCTATGGTAAAAGTTGGATCTATAAAGAACTTTTGGCTTCGCACAAGCGTGTCTTTTGTTAAGTTTTTTCTTGTCGGCTTTCTATTTTTGTTTTCTCTCTACTAGTATTTATCTTATACTTTTATCAATGTTATATTATATAGAGTAGAGATCATTCACATATCAAAAGTTTTCTTTTTATCAAGAAACAAATATCAGTCACTTATTATTCAGGGGTGTTCATCGGTTCGGTTTTTAGGTTGTATGGTTCGGGTTTTATCGGTTTAAAAATTATTAAAGGCAAAACAAAAATCAAACAAAACCAGTATTAAAGGGATAAAACCAAACAAAACATCAAATTAGAATCGGTTTGGTTTGGTTTGGTTTTGGTTAAACCCAAAAATCCAAAATTCAAGTACACTTCATAACTTAACCTTTAAATCATAAATAAAGACGTAAAAACTCAAAAATAAAGACGTAAAAACTCAAATAAGAATAACAAATCAAAAGGCCTATAAGTGCTGAAGTAAATCAAAAGAAAACATAAGGTTAATAAACTAAGGGGATGTTTGGTACACTGGAATGGAAAAATGAGAAAAGGAAAGGGGGTTCATTCCCATGTTTGTTGACATAGAAAATGGAATCAGGGAATTAAATTACCATTCTCATTCTCCCATTTTGTTTCTTTTAAAAAAGTGGAGAAAGGTGGAGAATGAGAGTTTTAGAAGGACTATTTCCCTCTATCCATTCTTCAAGGAATGAAAGAAGTCCCGTAACAGGATATATATTCATAACATGTGCAATGCACAAAACATCACAAATAATTAATAAATAAATAAATAAATAAATAAAAACTAGAGCTGCCACTATTCTTCCCAGTTCACCATTTACGTTTGTAATTTTTAACATCAATCGAGGTAAATATATATGTTCTTCTTCATGTTAGTTTACAATTTAGTACTACATACTTTATCCTTAACATAGTTTAATTTTCTTGAATATTATATGTGCTACGGATTACTAGTCCTCATAAATATGGCTAAACTATTTGTATAACTCATGATATCATCATGCTTATGTCTTCTGTGACAATTATGAAGACGTCGGAGTTTTTACAAGTATGTTTTCTTGTTAGTTTTGTTGAGTGCAGTGCGTATTTGTTGTAAAATAAATTTTTAAGTCATTTTTGGTTCATCATAAAGATAATATAAAATTGATATACTCGTACATGAAAAAAAAAGCATAAATTCGTAAATGTGTTATTATATGACCTCATAGTATTATTGAAACTAAGTAATCAACTTAACAAAAATAAAAGCTGAAAATAAATTTTGATTCTTTATTGTACCAAATAAAGGAATGAATTCTTTAATCGATTCTGACACTCTATTCTCTAATTTTGCCAAATAGTGGAATCCATTCACTTATTTAAGAGCTATTCTATTTCTCTGTCATTCCATTCTTTGTGATTCAGTCGTACCAAACGTCCCCTAAAAGATTTCTTAACTGAATGTAAGTAAATTAAAACAAAAATGAAATAAAATTTTCTTCGACAAAATGTGTTTAGAACTATCAAAAATCCTTACAAAGTTTCAATATTTCATCTTCAAGCATCCAAATCTAGTTTAGTTTAAAAGATATATTCAGATTTTAAGATTGTTAGCTAAAATGACTGAGATAGAAACTATATAGAGATAATTTAAATTTTGTATTTTTTATGTAGATATAGATGTTCGGGTTAGAATCTAACGATTAATCCACTAAAGTATGAGCGTTAAAAGGCATTCGAAGCAATTAGAATCAGGTTAAAAGATCGAACAAGGAAGGGATATGGAAGTCGCCATGGTCGCCAGAGGTTTTAGGGTTTTTTTTAACTGATTTTTGTTAGTCTGATATGGTATCAGTGCATAAAGGATCCTATCATATTTCATTATGAACCCATAGAATAAATGTATATCTATATCAGAATTCTTGCAAAAGCTTTTATGAAGTTACTGAAAGGCGGCGTGTTATTATAGCCTGATGTGCTCCAGGCATTGAAATTCTTGTTGTGTTTTCACCTATGGCATCACCATCTAGCATACCTTACGACAATAGTTATGTGGAGCACAACATATACTATCTGGGACATCACAGGGATGGAAATTCTTTGATGGCCTTCACCTATGGCATCACCCTGATTGGTCTCCTTCAGCGATAAAGTCTGCTCTAATGATGATTGGTAATAACTTATCTTGATCTTTAATACAATATATATATGATTAAGTTAAAGAACAATTCAAAGGTCATCTCATTCCTTCTTGTTTTGATGTGTCGTAGCATGGAAGTTCTTTGATGGCCTCCACCGAGAAGCTGAATTTGCTTATGGCTCTGGGCATATCAACCCTCTGATGGCAACAGATCCTGGCCTTGTGTATGAAACTCCAATTGAAGAGTATCTAAAACTATGGTGCAGCTTATCTCGAACCACTGGAAGCTAAACAGCCACAAATGCCAGTTGCCCTAATGAGTCGGCTGCAAGAGAGATCAATTACCCTTCTATGGCTGCTCTACTGGACATGCAATCATTTGTTGTGTCCTTCCCTAGGACCGTTACAAATGTGGGTCACGCTAACTCTACGTACATTGCATCAATGAGCCATTATTATAAGTACTAAAAATTTTATGCTTAACCTTGGTGTTACTGCTCTTTCTCTGCCAGAGGTGGCATTCATTTTCCCTATGTACAACACATGTGGACTGTGGACTTTATGAACATAGTGTGAAGCTTTAAATAGTTCGTATTTAAAAGAGTGTGAAACCTAAGTTAAGTTGTAATTAAGCACCTAAGAAAGGTATTGAATTTTTCGACTCTAATTCATTTATCTTAAAGTATAAGTTATGTTCATGCTATCACAACACGCGGCTCTAAATACCCTCATCAAGATTAATTAGAGTTGGGTTACAAAACCACACGTTCAAACTAACTTATCATTTACTACCTCTATTGATATCTAAAGAAAGAAAATAACTTAATGTCGCCGCCTAATATATCTCGCGTAGCTAGGCTTCCTAATTGTAAATATACCCTCATTTCTAAACTGCCACGACTAGAGTGGGCTTGGACAACAATTTGAAAGTAGCACATGAAATGACTTTTCAAAATTAGCATTTTTTTTCCTGAATAGTTATTAGAAAATTATTCCTCATTCTTTATGGAAAATCTCTAAATTTAAACAACTTTACAGAATGAAGAGTGTTTGACTTTTTCAAACTGGTAATGCGTTTTTTCAAAGGTTGATTTTTAAGTCTCTTAGTTTGTCACATGTCATATGGAGGTGAAAGGGCATTTTTAGAAAAAAATTAATTAAGGGCTAAAAAAAAGTGAGTTTTTTTAGTTTTAATAGATAGATAGATTTTCATATCTGAATACGAATTTTGGAGATCCAAATTTTCGGATATCTGAAATCGAAATTCGGATATCTAAAATAATAATTCGGATATCCAAAATGTCAAATATCCAATTTCGAACATTGTAATTTTTGTAAGCCTTGTTGGACAAAATAGATATACTTTATATTAAATGAAAACTAACAATAAACATAAAACAAAGGTTTGAAAAAAGGGTTTTTAGTAACCTTATCCACTCCTCTTTCATGTATCATGACTATATGCTAACCTTTTGTTCTTCTCCGGAGACAACAAACGACAGAGACATCAGGGCTTTGGCGAGAACTAGATTCATTTCGCGCTGTAAAAAAGCTCTTTCCTCGCAATAAGCTAATTTAGTCCGAGATAAAAATTAGATCAACTTAAGCTAATGGGATTGAAGGTGAACAAATCAGGCAGTGCTTGACTCCTCCCAAACAGTCAGTCCAAATTAACCAAGTGTGGTCAACAGGTCAAACCTGAGGGAGAGGAGAGATCAATTTATGATCCGTCGTAAGCACAGTGTGTTCACGGGTCGTTATGTCCCAACGAGGTTGAAATTGTATTTTTGAACGTTTATGGGAATAAGTGATTTGGAGATAGTAACCAGATAATGATTTTGATTGATTTACACTAATGGAAATGAGATAAATAACAGTTATTAATAATTACGGGAAATCAGTAAACTAAAAACGTAAGTAAAATTAAAACAAACGTGAATGCGTACTGGAAAAATGGGAATTAAACAAAAATAAACTAGAGGGGGTGAAAATGACTTTTTTACAAACTTATTATAAAAAGAAAATTTTATAAAAAAAAAATATTTTTTTGATTATTTTATTACTTAATATTAATTAAAAACTATTTAATTACTTATTATTAATATCTAAATTAAACTAAATATCATAAAATATTAAATAAAGCTAAGAAAAAAGAAATTTACTTTCAAAAATTCTAAAATAACTTAAAAATAATTTAAAAACTAAAATTATATTTTTTTGTCTTTTTCTGAATTTTATATTAATTAATTACTAATTAAAACTATTTAACTAATTTAAATTACTAAAAATGCCTAAATGACTTAGAAAATTATGAAATTTTTTACAAAACTAATTAACCACTATAGGAATCCTAGAAAATTATAAAAAGTTTATAAAAATTATTATTTAACTATTTTACTAATTATTAACTTAATTATTACTTAAATACTGTTTAAACTAATTTAATTTATGAAAAATAGAAAATGAACAGTGAAAATTATGAAAAATTTCCTAAAATTATTTTATGATATATAAAACCTAGGAAAAATATAAAAAAGTACTGTTGTTAAATAAAAATTAATAAAACTATTTAATTACTAATATTACTTAATTATTATTAAATATAATATTAATTATGAAAAATACTAAATGAAAAGAGAAAAATCTGAAAAAATTATTAAAAATACTAAAAGTGAACAGGAACTTATGAAAATTATAAAAATGGAAAATGCTTTTTAAGAAAGCTGAACAATAAGCCAAATGGCTTAAATAGAAGCTATCACTTTATTAAAAGTGATGATTTTGTGATTTTTCTTTTTGAAAACTATTTTTACACTGAAAATAAGCAACTTTTACAAAAACAAATTTTACAAAACTCAAAAATAAGTTGTATGCAACTTAATATCCCTAACAGATTGATCTTTTGGATTTTTTTTAAGGATTTTTGCTAAAATAAGCTACAAATAAGTTACAAAGGACTAAATAAGCTACAAACAACTGAGATGTACACTAAATAAGCCAGAACAAATGAAAAAGCACACTGAATAAGTTAAAACACAGAATAAGCACTTATGCAAAATCCACAGACCAATCAAGCTAAAATGGGGCAATCTGCAGCCCTTTGTGGGGCCCACAGGGGTGATCAAGGGTCCAAAACAATTGTAGATCAAAAAAGCTGGCCTGGTGAGCTTTCAAATAAGCCAATAAGCAGAGCTTATGGCTCAGAAATAAGCCATTGGTGTGCTTGTGAACTTGGGTACAAACACTGAGTACTTAGTGTACTAAGTGTGGTGTGGGTAACTTAAAGGCTAAAATAAGCTAAGGGCAAGAACTCCTAAAGCCAAAATAAGCAATGGTCTAACAAGTTGGCTTGATGAGCTCTCCAAAAAGTCCAAACACACAAGCTCAATCTCACTGATAAGCTCACAAAAGGCTTGTGAACTTAGCCTTAGTATACTAAGGACTCAGTATACTTAAGTCAGTGGTGAGATGTTGACAAGGCAAATTAAGCACTCAATAAGCACTAAATGGGAAAATAGAAGCATGCATATCAAGGTAGCCAGGATGGCTTCTAAAAACAACAATAAGCTTAAACTCAAACTCACTAATAATCACTATGCAACCTAATGAAAATGGCTTATGAACCTATGCACAAGGGAGGCAACAGATCAAATGGTCAACTTTGGGTGAACTTATTTATAAGCAAATGGTCTCCAGATTCAGATTTTCTTTTTGAAATAAGTTCACAAGCAACAAAATAACTCAAATCAACAAAAAGTTTGGATTTCCAATCCCTAATAAACCCTATGCAAGATCTGGGAGATTTGGCCAATTTCACAGACTTGGAAGTTTTTGACTTTTTGATAAACTCTAAATGTTTGACTTTTTTGAGATTAGACCTTGATTTACTTACTGATTATGATATGTTAGGCTAAGATAAGATTAAATTAAGCTAAAACAACTACTTGTGAGCTAAATAAGTGATTATGGATCTAAAAAAAACTTTGACAATGAAACTGTATAGAGATTAGAGATGGATTTTGACTTTTGTTCAAACAGCACTAGTTTTTTATGGTTCCACAGACCTTATAGGACCTAATGTGACAGGTTTCAACAAATAACAACAACAAAAACTCACTCAAGCTCAGTGATGCACACTGAACCAAACACTCCCTTATAGACTGTGATAAAGAGGTTTTCAAAGAGTGAGATTGATTTGGACCTAGAAAATGTTGCACAAACACTTACAATCATGCAATAAGCTAAAATGAACCTTTAAATATCAATATTAACAGCAAAACACCATTGACCTATATTATGCTAAATTAACAGCTAAATGTAAAAATTAAGCAACTAAAGATTCTAATGAACAAGCCTAGGATTTTAAGCAATATTATTACTAACAAACAATAAATAAGCACAGACAAACAGGAAAAAGCAGTATATAAGCAATTGAACAGTGAAAGGTAAAAATGGAGAGTTTAGCTTACAAGGTGCATTCCAAGCTTACACCAAGGACCAAGGACCATAAACCACTTCCTAACACTCCCCATGGAGTTCTAACCCACTGCCATCCATTATCAACAGTGCTCCAGCCATCTTCTTCTTCTTTCTCTTTTTTTCTCTCTTTTTTTTTTCACTGAATTTTCTTGATTTTTTTTTTGTATTTTTGGCTTTTTAAGTTAAACTGATTTAAATGCTTTAATGGCTTATATAAGTTCACTAAATAGCTTAAGTGAGCTTATTTGTACACTAAATAACCACTTTTAACAACATTAAGCTTGAATGAAAATTTTCAATAGAAAATGCTAAAACATAAATTAAGACTTGAAGCTGGATTTCATTGATTGAAATAGATAGTAAATACACTGAAAAGCTTGACAATACAAATTAGAACTAAGTTTTATAACTGAAAAGGAAAATTACTTGAAAACGATATGAAAAATTAACGAAGTAAAACTACTCCTGGTCTTCTCTTCATCTTTTTCCTTATATAGGACTCCATTAGGGTTTTTGGGACCCTCTGTCTCTTTCCCACTTCCATTGGTAGCCATTGGATCAACAGACTCAATCTTGGCCATTGAATAATTTTGGCGCCAAAATAAAAAACTCCAATTGGGGCCTGTGTGATAGCAATTGGGGGTGGTGGCATTAAATGCTTCTTGGCTTGTTAGGGAGAGGTGGGTTGGGCGGTGGAGATGTGATGGAGGCAAGTGGTGGAGGTGGTGAGGTGACTGGCAAGTTGGGGAAGAAAGGTGGGAGGGAAGGGGTGTTCGTTTGACTTGTTTGACCGAGTTTTTATTCGTAAATTGGGATTGGGCTTGGGATGGTAATGGGCCAGTGGGAAGGTTGGGCCAAAGGTGGGATGGGGTTTATGTTTGTGTTGTGTTTTGGACTTGGATTGGATTTTGGGTTTATGAAAATAACAAAGGGAGTCCGTTTGTTTGTAGATTATACCAAGGACCAATGTTGTAATTTCTGAAAAAGTTGGAGGACTGGAATTGTCATCTTCCCAAAGTATTCACAAGGATCTTTCTTGCCAATGTTGAATAATCCAAGGACCATAAGTGATAATTTCTATTTTTACACCTCTAGGGACTAAATCTGTCAATTGTGAAACTTCAGGGACTAAACTTGTAAATTCTCCAAAATTTTTACCCAAGGACCATTTTTGCCAAAGTTCATTAACACAAGGACCATGATTGATAATTTCCAAAATTTTAATCCCAGGGACTATTTTTGACAATCTTGCAAAGTTCAGGGACCAATTGTGACAACTTGTGATTTTCAAAGGACTTTAGTTGAAGTTTCTTCCAAAACAAATGCTCAGGGACTAACTTTGACAAGTTTTGAAAGTTGAGGGACTGAAACTGCTAATTATGCAAACTTTGTCGTTTTTCATCTGTTTTCAATCATTTTGCATCTGAAACATATAAAACACAATCCTGGGATATTTTTTGTATTTTGATGCATTTCTGAGGGTTTTTGAATGTTTTTGCAGTTTAGATAAGACAAAAATGATAAGTATTTACACCCTCATCAGTGCTCAATAAGGTTACTAGTGTATATGGAACTTGAAATGGGAGAATATGAAATTGAAAGTTGCTAGGATGATGGTAAGGAGTTTGTGCTAAGAAGTTTTACTCTTATTGCCTACTTGTAAGGAAAGTGAGGGTGTAGATCTGCAAGTTAAGGTCTGTGGATGCTTATAACCCATGATGAGTTGCAACTGATGGTGATACGTGTAAGGAATTTAGAAAGGATTATTTATCGGTGAAGGGTGGGATAGTTTCTGTGAAGACAATGACGGCGGTGGCGGTTGTGGCATAAGAGAGCTAGGTTGAGATCTGAGAAATGATCAATTATCGGGTGAAGCTAGGTTTAATTGACAGTGATCACTACAAGATTTGTTTTTGGTGCATTTATCACCTTCCTTACAAATAGAACGACGTGTAAAGAAGAAATGTCGTTGTGCTCTCGAATGATTGAAGTGTACTTTGCATGTGCTTGAAGGTGTATTTTACATCATTTGGTGGTTCATTATCACGAACATTATGTTAGCAGCAATCAGGCCCATGGATGTATTAGGGCTTAGCCCGTTATAGCTATTGTTATATGTGTATATATACTATCGTTGTGTTAATTATTCATTAAAGGAGTAATATAATTCTAAATGGTATCATTTTTACCAGGAATTATCCCAAAAGAAAACCCTAAACAACCTAACTAGCCGACACTTACCCATCACCCCTCCCTGCCACCGATCCAATTCTCACCAACAATGGTGAATGATAATCCTCCTCCCACAACTAAATATGCTAAAATTCTTGGTCTCATTTCCTCTTTCAAAAATTTTATGGCTATCAAGCTTAACATTGACAAGCTGAATTACCCCAATTGGTGTGCCTTGCTCATCATTCAATTACGTGGCCTATATTTTTCTATTGAGAAACAAAGGAAGATTAATTAATAATTTAATTAAAAATGCAATTTGAATCATCTCTTTTATAATTTAAATATCTCAGAAAACGTTAATTAGAAAAAATAAATTATAATGTTGCAACGAGCATTTTATTATCTTTGAATAAACTGTCACTTGCATATACTTTTGAATTTTTTTTTTTTACAGTAAGGAAATTCACATAACATATAACATGTGATTTACTACTGAAGTCCGAACACCAAAAACCCGTACTAAAATTGACATATGTATTTGTGTATAAATCAAAGACTTTCACCATTTTTTGCAATGTAAAACATATATTTATAGCTTTTCAACCATATATCACAAACTATATTTGAATTATTGACTATAGGAGTTTATTTATGAACTTCTATATGATTGAGATCAAGTGTGATTAAAATCACACTTGATTTTTATGTGTTCTATTCAACTTTGACAGATTAACTTCACTAATCTATAATTTGAAATATAGTGCGTTATATATGGTTAGAAAACTATGAATGTCAAGTTTTTAAAAAAGAAACGATGAAATTTTTAGAATTTTGTAGAAAAAGTTATGTTCTTTTAATTACATGTTTAAATATTTGAAATTAGTGTTAAATCACATGTGACTTCTAATGCAAGTTTCAACAATGAAAGAAAATGACGAAAAAACATTAAAAAAAATTGGAAAAAAAGTTTGTTAAACGTGTATTAAAGTGCATGTTTATTGAAAGATAATTAAATATTTGTCGCTATAATGTAATTCGTTTAACGATTAGTATAAGATTAACTTTTGAAAAAACAAGGGTGAAAGTGATTTATTATTTAATATAAAAAATAAATTCTTACAATTGATAAAGTGATTTATTATTTAATATAAAAAATAAATTCTTACAATTGATCCCTTGATATCTAAAAAGTTTTGATATTTAAATGATCTTCTATATCATATCCCAACCTATATAAAACACAAGTGTGATTGCTATTTTTAGAGGCAAAAAATCATCCCAAAACTCTAAAAAAACGCCACGTGGAAAATCACTCCTATTAGAAAGTTTTCGAAAATTTTTGAAATCAATTTAGTTCAGAAAAAATCAAAACAAAATCCCATGAAATAAGGAAGTTTAATTAATTTTTGAATCAAGATCTACTTTATTTATTTAGCCAATTTTATGAAGATTAAACCATAACAGACCATGTATAATCATCAACTTGTGAAATCATTAAGCAGTATCATCTTTTTATTCAAAATCTTCCAACAAAATATATTGTTATGAAGATCCGATCATCAATTTCTATTTTTCGTTAATGTATTAGTTGTTTTCTGAGATGATGTTGAACGCAAAGGATGATCAATCAACGATTAAATAGTTGTGATACTAACCACAATCTTAATCTGATTATGCTTTTGAAATTAGGGTTTTCATGATAAATAGGATCTTCAATAATGTTTAGCCAGGTATGTACAATTTCCGATTCCTTATGAAAACAATATTTACATGCGATTCACTTAACCATCAATTATGATTTTCAATATTTATATATTAAAAAATCTATATAAGAATTCCAATTCAAACTTTTTCATTTGAACGTATTGTTTTTTTGTGACGAATTTGTGATGCCTTCTAGGTGTTTGATGTAATGTCTCAACTTTGAAGATTGTGGGGTATCCCTATTGAGGTATTTTCTGCCATATCTATGTTATGTAGCTACTTTTTGTTTAAGTTACTCATTTATTTGTAGAGGCTAATTCTATCTTAATATAACTAAGGGGGTGTTTGGCAAGATTATTTAAGGCACACTTATGTTAAGTCCGTTTGTAATAAGTAGTTATCTGGTAGGGGAAACTTGCAGGATTTAACAATCCTCTCTTGGTCTAAAAGGTGCTTTGGCAAAAATCATGCAATACCAATCATTAAGAATATTAAAAATTAAAACTAATTAAAGTTTATTAGAGTGTTGATGCTTTTAAAATATTTTTGCCTTAACTGACCAAGGTTTAGATGATTTCGTTTCACTCCCAACATAAACTATTAATTAAAACTTTAGTATTGAAACTTTAGATAAGAACTAGCAAAAGTACAAGGTACTGAAAATATAGACCATATGCTTCATAATAATATGCATTAAAGAACTTTGCAATGGCTTGAAATGTTAAATCACACTGATGTTATGTTCCGAAAATAAATCCCAAACAACTGTTGACAATGCAAAGTCGCACTTCCACTTTCTAACACTGATAATAATTTAATTACAAAAGTAGCCAAACATGGAACGCCAACTTTTGAATTTAGGTCTCCATCTTCTGCGACTGTTAGTACACCTGCACACAAAGTTCTTGGGATAAAGATTTCCAAATATTGAGTTCATCTAAATTTCTATATGTGTGACACTAACTATCCAAATTGGCTTTTAACTTTCACAGGTGATCCAATACTGGATTTGATTCCCATCCATCTATACGTATTTCGTGGAGATTTGAAGCTCCTGAAGCAGCTTCTTGAAAGCTATGGGCTCCCAGAACTTCATTAGAAAATGGCTGCAAAGTCAGGCAAATATCATATCTAACCATGTGAGTCCGATGTCTTCTGTGTTATTTCTATTATTTACTTTCTTTCTCTGAACTGATTTTCTATATCTAAACATCTATAATTAATCGACCCAAAAAGCATGCCCATGAAATATGCTATATGATAATAATGGACATCAAGTGTAAAATTTTATGCTAAATGGGTTAGTAACTTATTTTTATATTGTGCAAATATTTAACGTACCAAAACTTATATTGCTTTTGTATTTACCTGCTCCGCCGCATATTATTTTGAAGCCTGACTTGAAAATGATTCGCAAGGATTAAAAGGTGCGGAAATTACTAATGTTGAGTGTACATGTCTGAAAAAGTTGGAGCGTGAGGTAGTTAAATTATCTACAATTGAACATCAACCACAGAGGTTTCTCAGAAGAAGAATACAACATCATATTCAGCCTCAGTATTAGTATAGGCAGCAGGTTTGAATCTCAATCGTGTCTATGCTGGTGACACTTGGTTGATAAGGGTTAAACTACATCTGTGATATGTCAAATAAGTTAAGTTACAACCTCTAATTTAGGATGAAGCAGGTTAGATGGGCTGAAAGTCATCCATAATGTATCGAGTTGCATAATATTTGAAACTTTATAACACAATAGCTAGATTATTATTATAGCAACATAGTCTTTGAACTTAAACTGTTTATAACTGTTCTAAATGATAAAAAAATGTTTGTGGGTTTGTTCGACCAGACCGCCCGAGGTTACCCATCATGACCTGTTACTTGCGAGTTAGAAGCACTTTCAAGTTGACCAATTTTTGAAAACTGTATTTTGACTCAAAAAAGCTAATAAATAAGAGTAGTTGGATGACCCAAACACTTTAAACTACTTACAACTAAAAAATAAGCAGATATACAATTAAGCATAAAGAAAACGGCGTTATAGGGACTATTGTGTAATTAGTATGAGAGACCAACTCCCGTAATGTTTGCCGAACCACACCGACCATCTTAAGTAACATGTTCTTGATTTTTGTTGTGTTTCAGTTAGTTAGCGTAACGTAATAAGAACAATTTTTGTACTCAGTTTATGCAGGAATGAATGAAAGAGGTAGAAGTTAAAGAGGTTGATACAGAGGAGGAAGGGAAACGGAAGAAAGAGAGAGCAGCAAAAGTAGACATTGAACCAGAGGCCGTGCCAGGGATAGGATTTGGGAAGGATAGCGGGACGGAGGTTATGATTAAAACCGAGGCAGAATATGGGCATGAAAGGTCTGATCGTTCCTTCATGTAGATTATTTTTTGCAAACAGTTGCGCTTTCAATCAGTTTGGATTAAACGTTTGGGTGATAACTATTTTTCACAGGTTATGTCCTTAGTGGCAAAATCTGATAGTGCTTATGAAGGTGGCCCACCTGCTGATTACTACTACTCAAAATCGTACTTTGCATCCAGGTAAATAGTAGTTTCAGACCATTGGCCTTAGCATCTGCATAACAAATTATTTATTTATTTTACCTTAAGCGATTGATAATACACTTTGAGCTACTCACAAGCCATTGGACCTGTTTCATTTTTAGCTTGCTTTTTTGTTTTCCTAATAAGACCCATTAAACATCAAGTATATCTCGAACAGACCCCAGAATGTGTCGATATTTACACCTCTGAAATTGTGTATTTTACCTAGCTTGCTCGGGTGAGGGAAAGATTAGCTCTTTGAGATTTAGAAAGAAAACTAATCGAACATGTTGCAATACATGTGTTTGCCTTTAGTAATTCTAGAAATCATGGTTCATACATAAGTTTAGTAGAATATGAAACATATAGGTTTCTTTTGTAAAAATTTGAAACTTTACATGATTATAACTTTTCTGGTGACAGGTTAAGTAGTCATGACATAGCTTTACTATTTTTGTTGTAACAGATGTAGCATGGATTCGCAAAAACAACGAAAGAAGGAGGTACAGATGTGAGTATTTTGGAATGGTCATCAACTATTCGCAGGTAATGTGAGTAACAGGAGACACTTTTATGATTCTATGTTTTGTAGCAGTGCGACTAAGAACTTTTATTTTCCGAAGTTTGCAAACATTTATGTGTAAACTTATTGTTACCATCGGTGAAACAGAACTACATTTTCAGTTAGACTAAGAATTATGAGCTTAGGTTGCTGATGGAGTTGTTATTTGGAGTTATTTATGGATAAATATTGATGTTATTTGCCTGTTGTGTGAAAAGTAAAAGCATTGTAGTTGGTATAGTTGGTTTCTGATCCAAATGGAGTAGAAGCCAGGTTCATATCGCAACTATGAAAAAACATTTGTATGTTACGACGTATGTAACTTTATACAAAACAATCTTTTGACAAACCCCCCGCCGCGAAGCGCGGGTATAAAAACCTCATAACCAACATTCAACAAACAAATGTGTGTGACGTTTTTTTATAGTTATTCGATTATTCAACTATAATATAGTGTGATTGATTTTGTTTATTGATGGCTTTTGTTTCTTTCAGATTTGTAGAATTAGGCTCTACTTTGGAACCTGACCAGTCTGCCACCACCGATAGGCTAGCTATTATTGGAGATGTTATTCGAGTTCTAAATCAATTAAAATCTGAATTTCAGGAGTGCAAAGAGATGAACGAGAAACTATTGGAAGAGATCAAAACATTTAGGGTTAGTTTGTCGGCTCGCAAACTTGCTACACAACTTATTTTCTTCAATGACTTTACCAAGAGATTCTCTTAGTTTTTTGTTTTATGACCTGCCAAATTGACAGGCAGAAATGGTTGAACTGCGTAAAGAATAATTTGCATTGAAGGCCGAAAAACCAAATTAGAGCAGCAGGTCAAAGCCGTGACCAATAATCACCTTCCGCCACCTGGATTTATGTCACTACATCCCTAATTGGAATGAGATAATTTGGGAGAAAGTTGGTGATCAAATCGGATTTTGAAAGGGAGAAGATGAATTGATTATGAAAGAAGGGGCAAGTAATGACCAGAATGTTCATTACGGAAATTGTTTTGCTTTTTGAGTAGACAAGGCAGAAGTTGTAGGTTATTTTCATCTGTACGATCTGTTGGCAATGTGGGAAAAGTAAAACAACTTAGAACAGGCATAGTTGATTTTGACAAGGCACAAATTTTTCGTATAACTTTTTTTCTTTTTCATACAATATCATTTCATGCTTCTATAATATTTATTAACGTGCATATTTTATGTAATGTCCAGTAAATTGGGTCGCCCTCCCACCAAGAAACTTTTAAGTCGCAAAGCCCCACATCAAAATTATTCTACATGTACAACTACTACGGAGTTTCTTGGTACAGGTAATATTGAGTATACAATTACAAGGTTATGTTATAATTTTGATTATTTTTTTTTCATATAATCATGATTATTATCTATTACATGCTTCAGATGATGGGCATGAAGAGGTTTTGACTGCAGTGAATGCTACTATTAAGCCTGGTGGTACCGTTCTCTCTAGATGTATTTTAGAATTCTTGATAGACTATTGTTTTATGTGGTTATAATTGACAGATTGTTAATTGTAGGTTGTGCATTGTCCAGTCCTTTCTGGAGGTTGATGGATCCACTTTTCGGTTTCGTATTTGATGTAGCTGTGGCTTACGTAAAGCAAGAGGAGATGGCCTATTAGCTTTTTAGTATATATTGACGGATATATTGCTCATCAATAGAGTTTGTTTTGTTATATCATTTATGGGTGTTATTGATTGAAATAATAGTAGTAATGATTCAAGGCATTACTTGAATCATGCCTAATAGAATAGAAGTATGATATGATCAACTACACCGATGAAATTTCTAACGTTGTCAATAAGGATGTGTTGCATCGTCTCTAAACATATTACTTTTTTTCTTTTATCGTTATTTAGACTCTTTTATATTCATTAAATATATTGTCGTCTTTCATTATACATATTTTTGGGCCTTTATTTATATTCTTTTAATTCGACACGTATTCGCATGGTACTTTGATGTTATATTTTATTAATCTACTATTAATTCAAATCAGATAAAGCTAGCCCGCCCATCGGGCGGGTCTTAAAGCTAGTATTATATATTGTATGATTTAAGTTCATTTATATACCAAATATTTACACACATACCAATAGACAAATCTTAGCTACTCATTTTCAATAAACGACTCTCACATTTTTTTTATTATTATTTTTTTAATATTAATATCTCCTAAACTGTGAAATCGTTAAACGAAAAAAAAAATATAACATTACGACGAGCATTTAATTATCGTTTTATAGATGAGCACTTTAATATGTGTTCGATACTATTTTTAGTCGCTTTTTTTTCGTCGAAACTTGCATGAGAAAGCATATTTGATATTACACTAATTTGGATAAAAACACATAAATCACGTGTGATTTTTCTCACACGTGATCTCAATCACATATGAATTACTAACTGTGATTTTTTCATATGTGATTATAAGTTTCATAAATGAAATGCTATAATCTAATTGAAAATTGTGTGTGATATATGGTTGGAAAACAAAAACGTATGTTTTCCATTGTGAAAAATGAGTTTTTTCTTTCTTTTTTTTTTTTTTTTTTTTTTTTTTTTTTTTAAATTATTTTTACAGATACTTATGTCAATTTTATTACTGATGTTTAGTGTTTAAACTTCGATATTAGTGTTAAATCACATGTGATATGTAATTCGAATTTTCGATATAGCTAAGAAAACATGAAAGAAACGACAAAAAAAGGTTTGTCGAAAGTGTATCAAAGTACCGGTCTATAGAAAGACAATTAAATGTTGGTCCGTGAAGTATAATTTGTTTTGTCTAATGATCGACGATTTATTAGATATTTAAATTATTAAAAATGTGTGTAATTGAATTTTTAATTTAAATAAATTAATATCCTCTTTTCTCTCAATAAAAAAAGGAAAAAAAGATAGAATAATAAAAATATGAGTGACTAATATTTTTCCCTTAGTAGGTGAAAAAGTTTAGTATATAAAATAGATGATAGTTTGTCTACAATATTTGTAGCTAATTGACTGCAATCATTTACAAAAATTACACAAGTAATGAATCAGGACTCACAGAAAAGAATCCGAGACACATAAAAAGAATTAGGGATCTACATTTATAGCACTAAATTGTAGCCAATTTGCTACAAAAAGTTTAAATAACTCTCCTCATATTGTATATCAAATTATATAACTAGGGGTGTTCATCGGTTCGGTTATCGGATTGTTCGGTTTATTCGTTTCGGTTAGTTTGGTTAACTTTTTTTCTAGGTATAACCTAAAACTGAACCGAACAGAATTCACATTGATTAAACCGAACCGAATAACCCAAATGACATAAGTTTAATAATTTAATTCATTTATTTATATAGGTTTTTAGCAAAAAGAATTTTCAAGCTTAAAAAATGTTATATTTATATTATGAAAGAGTTTTACTATATATATATATATATATATATATATATATATATATATATATATATATATATATATATATATATATATATATATATATATATATATTTATAAATATATTTTGTTTGAATTCGGTTTTCGGTTTAGATTGCCAAAAATCATAACCGAACCAAAAATCGAATATTTAATTTGATTCGGTTTGGTTTTAGTAAATTCGATTCGGTAACAAGTTCGGTTCAATTATTTTCGGTTCGATTCAGTTTTGATTTTTGATTTTTTCGAGTAGTAACCAAACAATGAACACCCCCATATAAAGGCACTTCTTTTTAACGATATACGGAGTACATAAAAAGTTAGAAAACAATGGCTAACTTTTCAAAAACGCACTTCCTATTGTCTTCTTCCTAATACGAACTTTGTGGAGGCTTTCTTCCCCCTTAGACCTCGGAAAGTTAGTACTCCGTATCTTTTAGTGCTCCAACCATGATTACTCATCATTGATTATTTATGATAATTCACTTTCAAAATTCACAGTACAAAAATTATTTATAAAATGAAAAAAAGGTAGTCAGTTATTTTCACAGTACCAAAATTATTTATAAAATGAAAAAAACTAGTCAGTTATAAAAAAGTGGTAGTTTATGTTAAAACATTGATTACTTGTCTAATTTTTATGCTTAAATGAATGCCGAAACTCTTTAACACTCTGTTCCCGAGATATAGAATGGAAAGGAGAGAAATGAAGAGGTTAAAAACAAGAGAAAAGAAGAGGAGTGGTAAAAAAATATTGATTTTTTGCTTGTGTTCCCAAGTTAGAGAGAAAAGAAGAGAGATTCAATAAAATTATGCACAAAAATCATCTTCTCTCCAAATCATCCTAATTTGGGAAGAAAATTATGAGAGAAGTTTTGGCATAATTTTATGGTGGCGTGGTTTGTAACAAAATATGTCTTTTTTCTTGTTTTCTAGCTTTTATGACCAAATTTAGACTTATAATAGTGAACGTTGAACTTAGATCATATAATTTCCAACTAGAATTGATGATATGGAAGTAGTACACGAGTACCCTTCTAATTAGGTCATGATCGAAAAAAGCAACTTCCACTAAAGAGTCGTCAATATTTTGTTG
This sequence comes from Artemisia annua, assembly GCA_014162995.1. Lineage (NCBI taxonomy): Eukaryota > Viridiplantae > Streptophyta > Magnoliopsida > Asterales > Asteraceae > Artemisia > Artemisia annua. The sequence continues at coordinate 75,604 of LBNU01029145.1, forward strand.
TGTTCTAAGAACGCCACCACTTGCATAAGAACAAAATCTTAGCATATTGCTTCATTGTGCACGATACACCAATACACATTATTCAACAATACATCAATTTACTCATTTCTTAAAGATAATACTTTGCAGCAAACGACAAAACGTTTTATTTGGCTCCCAAAATTTTATTATTTCTATTTAAATTTGCTAAAGAACCTATGAAGTGTGTATGAACTTCTAAAACAAGATCATGAAGGATACTGTACCACAGACCAACAAACTTTAATTTATTCCCGCTGAAATTTGTTTTACTCCGTTAAAAGAGTTAACAAAGCTGTATATTTTACTTAAACTAATGTTTCAAAGTGTATAAGCAAAAAAATAATCGATTTACCACCACAAAATAATTTAGAACCTTTTAAGGTAACTAAGTTGAAAGAACGCTTAGAGTTCTAGGTTAGAGCTGTAAACGAACCAGACGAACACGAACGGAGCCTTGTTCATGTTCGTTCATTTAATTTTAACCTGACAAATAAACGGACACGGACGTTTAGACGGACAAGTTTTCTTGTTCATGTTCGTTTATTAAGAAAATGAGTTATTCATGTTCGTTTATGTTCGTTCATGAAGACACTAATCGAACATAGACGATCGAACATAAATGAACATAGACAAACAAACATAAACTTTATTAAATTATGGACAATATATTGTTTTATATGTGTTGTTTTGTTTAAACAAATCAATTTTAAAATTATGCAATTAAAAGATATGATATACAAAAATATAAATAAATAAATAAACATAAACGAACGTTAACGAACGCATAATCAGACGTTCACGAATATAAATGAACGGACGCGACTTTTGTTCATGTTCGTTTATCTATACTACATTATAATGCATTTGGGACTATTCTATAATTAGAAAGGCTTAAAATTTAGACTTTTTTCTTGCTTATTATGAAAAGATTTCAAAATTAATTTGTTAGGAAGCAAGTTGGTTAGGAAGCGGTTGGTTGTTCAAACTAAAATTATTTGGCTTAACTATCTCTAATATTTCTACTTATAAAGCATGAAGACAACTAAACGTGTAACCAAATAACGCAAAATATAATCACACGGTACCCGCCGCCGCATTGCACGGGTACCGTTCTAGTTTAACTAAACGAACGTAAAATATTGTTCATGTTCGTTCATTTAATAAATAAACGAACTTTTTACCGAACGGTTCATGAAATGTTCACTGAACGTTCGGTTCGTTTACGCCCCTATTCTGAGAGTCATAACAACATCAAAAATACAAATTATATAAAATTAAAACTAAAATTCAAGAAAGTAAAAAATATTACATAAAGTTTAAATAAATTTTCTAAATATTCACAATTTTATCTCAACATTCACAATTTTAACACCAACACACTAAAATACCCTCTTCACTCATAACACCATTAACACCAACTTTTTAAAGTTTTAAGACCCATAACTTTTATTTTCTTTTCCAATTCTTAAAGAAACTAATGTTTTATATATTAAATAAAAATACAAATTATATAAAGTTAAAACTAAAATTCAAGAAAGTAAAAAATATTACATAAAGTTTAAACAATTTTCTAAATATTAAAGGTATAAAAGTGAAACTTTTAAATGTCTAAAAGGTAAAAAAAAATGAAATATATATATATATATATATATATATATATATATATATATATATATATATATATATATATATATATATATATATATATATATATATATATAATAATAATAATAATAATAATAATAATATATCATCTTCATTCTTACAAAGCACATGTATCACCTTCATCCTCACAAAAAACACAAAACACACACACATGCACACATACACACACTTCAATCACATACACACACACATTTAAATCTAAAAATAATAAAGCAAACCCAACGCACGTTGTTATGTTAACGTGCAAAACAACGCCAACCCAACGTCAGCGAAACCGGTGTGGTAACGCCGGCAACGCCGGTGCCAACTAGGCATAACACCGAGTTGGGCGTTACCACACCTAGAGCTCTTATAACATGTGTACAATTAACTAAGTTCTTAAGTATCTATAAATTTGTTCTTTTTGTCTCATCTAGTCATGATTCGGAAACATCTTATACTTTGAAATCTTTTATATAATAAGAGAAAAATGCTTTATTCCAATTTATTCTTTTATTGATTATTAAGAAATCTTAATTTGAAAATCGAGTTCTCATATTAGCTACTCCCTTCGTCTTAAATTTATTGTCTACTATTGACTATTTTAGTATTTCTTCTTCAACTTTGACCTTAAATATTTTGTGGGTGTTATATAATATTTAATGCAAAATATATAAATGGTATAATTTTTCATCAAATATTATATAATACTCCGTAACAAATATATATTTATGGTCAAAGTTGAACCAGTTTGATTTTGAAAATTCAAACTGGACAATAATTTTGGGACGGAAGGAGTAATAAAATTCAAAATTGCTTTGTATTTGATCACACTCATATTCGTCCAACAAAAGAAATATATATAAAACCACATGTATCGATTTTATAAACGGAAATTATTTGCACACTCACACTTTTGATTAAGACACTCAACTGTATGTATAACATACTTGTACAGTGCTTACAGTGTGCTTTAATTGCTTGTACAGTTGAGTGTCCCAATAAAAAAATGAGTTTGCGAATCACCCCCTTTTGTAAATACAAGGACTAAAAGGAAAAAAAATGTAACTAATAGAAATTTAATTGTTGCATTTTAAATAAATTATATATAGTCATGTAGTTAATTATAAACTTAACAGTTTTCATGATTTTTTTTTTACTGTTTTTATAAAATAAGCAAATACTCCCTTTAACTTTATACCCCATGACTTTATATATATATATATATATATATATATATATATATATATATATATATATATATATATATATATATATATATATATATATATATATATATATATATATATATATATATATATATATGTAAATCAATACACGAGATTGTACATATATGAACAACTCACGTTATTCCTCTTTATGAAGTTAAGAGGATATCCGATAAGTTTTTTTTTTCTTTTTTTTTTTAATTTATTTTTTATTTTATTATTATTATTTTTTGTTTGCCTCTCCTTCTTCTTCTTTTTTAACATTTAGTGTCCATTAACAACTCATATTATTCCTTTTTATAAGTTTAACCCGTGTGTACATGAGTTTGAATATTAAATACTGCTAAAATTGTTATTAACGGGAATGCAAATATCGTAAGCAAGGGTAACTGTGATATGAAAGGAAAATTACAAGATTTAAACTACAAAATTACGAGATTTAAACTATCAAGAAAAGCAATTTTTTTTAGCATAATCTTGTAATTTCTTTAATGGTCATTACATGTTATTTGTACAAATACCGCCTACAATATGATATTAATAGTTAAATCTAAATTACAACATCAACTTCAACATTATGCTAGTTAGACAAAGTCAAATCATTATCCAACAAAAATGTATACAACATAATAATCGATATTAATAAATAATGAAAAAGACATGTAATAAACTACATACATAATTATTAGTTGTACTTATATCTTAATTGCAAAACCTTAAATACAGTCAAATTCTTAAATGACTGTATATCAGACTAAAATTTTAAAATAAATTTGATTTACATATAAACCTCTTGCACGCGACTTATATAACTAATAAGTGAATACACAGAATGTAATAAATTGTCTTAACATATAAATATAGAAAACAGGAAACAATGCCCAACTTTCTAAAAAGCAATTTCTATTGTCTTTTTTCGTAGTATGAAAATTTGAGAAGCTCCTCTCCCCTTTTTGTTTTGAACAAAAGAAGCTCCTCCGATCCCTAGACCCTTGGAGATTCATCTTTTAGTGCTCCAACCATGATTACTTAACAAGTCATCATTCAACTTATGTAATTTGATATTGTCAAAATCATTTTTAAGTAATCTCTTGATTAGTTGAAGACAGAAACACAAAAGCCATTACATTGTCATTTTGTCAAAAGTATTTTTATGTCCATATATATACAGGTACCACCAAGAAGTTTGCTTTAAAGAAGAAAACCAACTCCTCTTCAAATGGCTTGAATATAGTAAATAAAATAAAAAGAATTGTAATCTCCAATTCCAATCACCCATATCAGATCACCACCTCCAGATAAACATGATAATCTAAAATACTAACCTCTTAAACTAAAGAGCTATAAGGGAAAAACCAATATGCATTCAACAAACTAGTACATTTTGGTATTTTGGTTTTTGCTCTACTCCTATAAGTATCTAGTTATTTAGTTAGTTTTCAGAAAATTTTCAATTTCAGTATATATAGCAACCAATTCTATCTTTATAGAATAAATTCAACTTCTCGTGTCCTATTGTAGCATATAAAATACTCCATAAGAACAATATCATGAACTTACCATGAACAAAGACTAAAAAGTAATCACATTCTTAAAAATTGTCCTATTCACTTTTCCATGTTAACAACCAGTTTTCCTGGAAGCCTCACTAACTACCCACTTGATTTCTTTTCTGCCTCTCCCCACCACCACAACCACCAACAATGGCTAGCAATTGATTTTATTCTCACCGCCACCACTATCATTAACTCTTTTTGACTACCCAAGTTTTTAGGTGTATACTTTTATCAAATAATAGTTTAACGTGCATTGCATGTATACATGGACGGACCCATCTTTTCTAGGTCACGAAGCGTAACTTTTTTTTTGAAAACTGCCATTTCTTGATACATGCAACTCCTGATAAATATTCTTTTTTTGCTACTTTCATTTCCTATGATGCAACTTTAGTTAGACTTGCAATTCTTTATAGTGCACTTTTTATTTAGCCCAAAATTTAGTTGTAAAGAAATACAAAGCCTAATAATTAGTAAGCCCAAATTAATTACATCTAATAATACATTTTTCTTCCACCACTTTTAATCTACCATTGCTGTTTTCTTCACCAACATAATTTGAGTCTGAAACATGTAACATTCCAAGTTTACAAGTTATAAATAAATCTTTGAAGTCATAATTCATAAATTACAATCCTTAGTTACTTTATCTCTTAAAAATTATTATTGAACTTTGAAACAGTTAAGAGGTCAAGGTTATGATGGAGCAAGCAATATGCGTGGTGAGTTCAACGGTTTAAAAGCTTTGGTATTAAAAGATAATATCTCGGCACACTATGTCCATTGCTTTGCACATCAATTTCAGTTAGCGGTTGTAGCGGTTGCAAAAAGCCATGATATAAAGAATTCTTTGAAAAGTTAATGTGTGTGGTCAATGTGGTTTCCTCCTTGTGTAAGAGAAAAGATATGGTGTGAAATAATTACAAGAAAAGAATAGAACTAGAACTTTACGAAGGTGTAACTCAAAGTGGAAAAGGAAAAAATCAAGAGCTCTAGCTTATACGAACTAGTGATACACTGTGGGATTCGCATATTAAAACAATTGTGAGATTGTTTTCTTTGTTTATGAGGTTATTAAGGTGTTGAAATATGTGCAAAAGGAAGCTCTTGATGGCCGGAACCAAAATCAAGCAACTGGTATTATATCATTTTTTTAAAAATTTTGAGTTGGTGTTTATTCTCACTTTTTTTTAGTAAAGGGTTTTCACCCAATAAATGTATTACTCCAAAAAATAGNAAAAAAAAAAAAAAAAACCGCGAGAAACTAGCTTTCATTAATCATAAAACACCAAACATATATAAACTATTCTCACTTGATGGAGCACATTTTAGGAATCACAGATTTATTGTTGAATATCTTCAAAAACGAGATCAAAATATTGTAGAGGCCATTTCAATGATAAAAGGAACAAAACAAGCATTGGTAAGACTTAGAACAAGTAGGTTTGATGCATTTTTGAAGATAGTGAATTCTTTTTGTGAAAAACATGATATTGTAGTATTGAAGATGGACGAAATTTGTGGTTGCTAAAAGAAACCGAATAGGTAGCATAAAGAATCGACACTATTTTAAAACTAATATATTTAACATAGTTTTGGATATGCAAATACAAGAGTTTGAAGATCGATTTGGTGAGATAAGCACTGACTTGCTCATTAATATGTCTGCTTAATTTGAGTCCTTGTGATTCATTTACAATGTTTGATGCATCAAAGCTAATTACTTTAACTACGTTTTGTTGAGATGATTTTTTGGATGCCAATAGGTTTTCTCTTAGGGGGAAATTGATCTCTATGAGACTGTGGTTCATGAAAAAGACTTTATGATGTTGAAAGGAATTGTCAAACTTGCTACATTGATGGTGCACGAAAGAAGCTTATTTCTTTTCCTTTGATTTATAAGTTATTGAATCTTTCTTTCGTGTTACCTGTGGCAACTGCAATCGTAGAAAGATATTTTTCGGGGAATTGATAAAGACCAATCTCCACAATACAATGAGTACAAATTATATGAACGATGATTTAATTTGTAATATAGAGATAACTAGTTGCGAAGGTTACAAATGAAGACGTGATGAAGCGATTTCAAGGCTCGAAATCAATAATAGTAGACAAGATACTTTATTGACTATTTTTTCATTTTTACAATTTATATAACAATGGAATAATTTTTGGTACTCATGAAATTCTTTTGTGCAACACCCTTTCGAAAATCATAGGAACGGCCCTGCACACAAGTGTTTAGACTCGCCAGTACAATTTAAGTTATGTATCTTAGTTCAAGTGCAACTCACAATGTAGTATGACTTACCAAAGTGGTGTTGCCCCCTCGACTCGCTCCATCTCTAGTGGGAGCATGACCTAACTATATATGACCACGCAAGGGGACACAACCCTTTTAGTAACTACTCTATGCTCTTTGTTGTAACATTACCAAGCTAGCTAAACTCCAACTCGTCTTTGAACCTTAACTAAAAAGATGTTTGATCTCATGTAAATTGCATATACATAAAACTTGAAATGACCACACAAACATAGAACATATGCAAATGCACATGTTGATGGGTGACCTGAGTCATTGATATGCTATGCTTCTTAGTATCTTGTGTATATGTTGGGTTATGTGAAAGATCAAATGGCAAACCATTTGTGCCTATTTGTACATGAGGTTACCCTCTCAACAGTTAGCTATGGTCCTTGTATAGAAGCAATGATATGGTCACATGCTTAACTTTTGGGACTTTTGGCTTATGTTAGGCTGATGCTAATGGTAAGGTAACTACGACCCCCTCCAAACGAATTAGTGACCGCGTTTTCTCCATTAACCCAACTGAATTGGTGACCGGTTACTTCAAACATTTTCAAAGTTATGGTTGGCTTGCGAACCGAAAGTTTCATTTTCTTTTGTTTGTGTATTTTTTTATTAGTTTTTGTGAAGTATGTTTTTGGTTGTAGTTGCGGTCGCCTTATTAACAAATTGTGGTTGGGTGTAGTCTTGAAAAGAGAAAGCTGATGTGATGTTGATGTGGCAGGGAGTGACCATAATATTTATGGTTGCCATTAGCATTCCTCTTAGTAGAAGCAAATCACTTTTCTGTGAAATATAATGTAGGAATTACGACACCACTAATTGATAGTTCCGACCAGTGTCTTAGCTGCGTTAGTGGAGACCTTGTGCAAAAGATTGTATGATACCTAAATATAAAGATAAAGATATATTGTAACCATCTAACACTATTTTTTTGTGAGTTCTTCGTCACTCTCGACCATTTGAAGATGAGTTTAACAAATATGTAGAATATAATTTTATATATTGTTAACATTTTATGTTTGGACGTAAATTTTGATACACCAAAATATATATAGGCTAGGTATATATATATTAGGCCCTGTACGGTTGTACATATCGTATATCTTCGAATATGGCACAGGTTCCCACTAAGTAGTTGTATTGTTAACAAAAAATGCAGCTGTAAAATATACAACCACCCTATAACACAACGATCCTACAACTTAAAATTATCAGATATTCAGAACCATCATGAGAGCTGCAACAATCTTTTAAAAGATCTAACAATCAAAACAAGAATCGTTCATTATCCTACTCTATTACCATACAAAACACATTGATTGGTTAGAAATGTTCTAACACTACAGATACACTACGTTATCAAATATCTTATTTGTATGTTCAATAATCATCTTCGTTAGAAGAATCTAGTTCCATGCATAGTGGTAGTCCCCTACGCCTTATGTAATATTGGCCTTCAAAGTTCAAATCAATGGTAGGAACTATAGAGAAATAATATATCAATTCGCTCAAAGACTTTAGCTTTTTTGTGGTCATAAATTGGACCATTCTTTTAACAATCATCCAAAAAGTTTATGCTATCGCCTACTAAACATTTAGATTAATTACATCCACCCTTTAATAAAAGCAAGAGTACTATAATTTGTGAAGAACATAAAAAGAATATTTAATGGTTTTCGAAAATATAAAACTACATTCGAACTTTCTTGTTATCTAGTGAAAAATATCCTTGAGGTTGGTGGAGTCGGACTTTCTGTAAGTGGGTTAAAACCGCAATAAACTTCCACTATGATTATAGCGGGAACTGCTTATATATCATTTGAAAGTACTCCGTAAATAATTTTGCATATTTTAGAAAAATTAACATCCATTGAACCTAAATGAACACGCTCGACTTTATGTAAATCTGTCCCACCGAGGTGGGAATTAGAAATCGAAAATAGTAAAATGATAAAACTTCATGTCTTTAACATTGACAATTGACAAATATGAGAGAACCCTATTGCGAACGTGGCATTGAGCCCACAATTTTGTAGTTTATTGATCGGCTCATAACCACTGATGGCCCACTAGATTCCATGGTCCAAGTGAGTCTTATTTTAGGTATTGATGGTTGTCAAACTTTAAGGGCACTTTGGATGGTAATGCATAAATGTATTTTAAGTAGGAGTGGCAATTCGAGTTGGGTTCGGGTTGGTGGATTCGGGTTGTTAAGTTGGCGGGTCAGAAAACCTTAACTCGAACCTGACCTATTTAACTCATCGGGTCAGCTACGTCAACCCTAACCTGTTTACACGTAACCGGAACCTGACCCATTTAACTCGTATATATACTTGGGTTGATGGTTAAAGAGGTTACACAGGTTAAATATGTTAAACAGGTTTCGGGTTGACCCATTTAACCCATTTTATATACAAAATTAGCACATTACACGAGTTAAACGGATCAGGGGTCGACCTGTTTAACCCATTTAACATGTATAATTAAATATGAAAAATTTTTAATTTAAGAAAAAAATCTTAAACGGGTTGATGGGTTGACCCGTTTATTTTATTCCCAACCCAAACCTGACCTGTTTAATAAACGGGTTAGATATGTTGACCCAAACCTGACCCGAAATCTATTTAGCTCAACCCGAACCTGTTAATTTTCGTATCGGTTTCAGGTCGATTTCGTGTCGGGTCATAAATTGCCACCCCTAATTTTAAGGGTGTAAATCGAGTCGTCTAATCTATTCGGTTCGGGGTTAACAGGTTACTATAACTTTTACCAAAATACGATCCGTTTATTAATTGTGTGAAAAAATACTCAACCATAACCAAGACTTGTATAACACGTACAACCTGTTTGTGACCCGTTTAAACAATTTAAGTAAATAGGTCAAGCAGTAAAGAAGGTTAGTCTTTTGTCAGTCCAACAAGTTTAAATCCAAAAATGATATACGTAACATACAAATAACTACACAACAATTTAAAATACATGAATTTAATCATAATTCATTATATTATTAAGTAAATAGCAAAATGTATTTAATCCAAATCGAATGTAAAATCAAAGTCATATAGTTTTTAGAGGCTTATATAATTAAACGGGTTCACGAGTTGACCTTTTCTATACTTATTCAACCCAAACACGACTCATTTATTAAAAGGGTTAGACGGATTGATATGTTTTTGACCCAAACATGTTGATCCTCAACATAAACCTGTTTAACTTCGTGTAAGTTCATGTTGAATCATGTAGTGTTGAGAATGGCCATGCCTACTTAAACCAATTAAAATTTGAATTTCAATTGGACATTGAAAGACAAAATATAGGTTCGAATGGACTACTGTTTAAGATAGAAGAGTAAATTGCACCGTTAGTCCTTGTAGTTTTGCCAGATTTCATGTTTAATCCTCATTACGGAGAAATCATTATAGACCTCCTTAACGTTTGAATTTTTGCACTCTGCTGGTTCAAAATCCTAATGAACGTTAAGCTCGTTATAACTAAGCACGTGTTGGACACACAAGGGTAAGTTGGTTGTATCGTTTATTGTCCTTTCATTAATTTCTTTTGATATTGTATAACCGGATGCAAACACCCATACATAGACACACACCATCACTTCACTTTCACTTTACCAAATTCACAACCTTAAAAATAAGAACCCTAGAAATGGTGGATTGTTGGTGTGGCAAATAATCTGCATTTCATACATCCTGGACTAATCAAAATCCTAGTCGTAAATTCTATTATTGTCCACATCAGGTATTGCATTTATAATTTTGATTTAACTTTATGTCATGAGAATCGAATATCTACCTACAATTCTTTTGGTTTTTAGGGATCAACATGGGTGGTATGAACCACCAATGTGTGCAAGACCAATTAATATAATTCCTGGTCTACTAAGATTAAAAAACGTTTTGGAAGCTATAATTGAAGCCACAAGACTTGAGTTCGTGAAGTGAAAAAGTATATTATCTTAATTAAGTTTTCTTTGTAATTTATGTGTATTTCAACTAGTGAATGAACCTTGTTCTTCATCACGGGGGAGGATGTTTAGATGATAGATTTTGACACTTTTTGGTAAAAATGATAGACCAAGTATGTACAGATGAATGGTGTAGTTGTGTAAAGAGGTTTATATAGTATTTATTTATTTAGAGAATGGCGCTGAAATGGTGTGATGACACCCAAATGCTCTAATCAAACGTTTTGTAAAACGTTGATAATTGTTAACGGTGACCAGTGTTTAATCTGAATTTAACCGCCTAGAAATGCTACATATTAAGGACTTCAGTATCCAAATTTAGATTTCTTATTAAGTACATATATGTACGAAAGGAAGTTTTTGTTCCCTCCCGTCTATATGCATGCGTCTAAGTAATTGGGTCATCGCGAATGGAATGGCAAACTCAAATAAGATAGACCAAGACATGTATGGTGCCTTGTGATTCCATCTAAAGGAAACACATATAGTTCACTCATTTTCTAAATCAAGTCATATCTAACTTTATTGCTTTTCGCTTGTCAATATTGGTTGATTTCTACCTCTCATTTGATATCAATTCTGCATAAAAGTCATGCCTTCTAAAACAATGCATTCCTAATGCCTATGCCAGAGATAACAAGTCATCTCAAGTTATGTCATCGCCTTCTTTCTACTTGAATGATCATGACGTAATACCAAGATATTGTATGTTTTATAATGCTTACTTTGTTTCAAAATCTAGTTTTTCCAAATGGCAATTAAATCACCTAACAAATGTCATAAATTTATTACTTCAGTAACAAATGACTTATCTTATGGACATAAACATTCCACTAATATCAAATCCATTCTTATGGACATTTTATCTTAATGAGGTGACATGGATATACATGCTTCCTAATCGTAATGACCACTTCGATCGTCTTATAAAACTTAGTTTTCATCTTTCGTAATAGTTGTGGTTGATGATCACCCACACCTTAAAAGATAGCCATCATTTTAGTGGCCTTGTTTTGGATGACAGTCTTAATCATTGTCTAAGTCTATATTTCTGCATTTGGATTCCATACGACAAAACAAGGGATTCCTGCAAAGCATATAAATATTTTTATCTCATTTTCTACCTTCCTATCAACATCGGTCAAGTAGCTCTTAATATGCTATGTCATATTCTGCCCAGTCAGAAGATTTTATTCCAAATGGTTTCTTCAAAGGTCAAGTAATAGGTGGTTCGAGTCAAGTTAGGGACAAATTTGTAGGAAAAAAAAAAAAAACAAAAAACAAAAAAACAAAAAAAAAAAAAAAANACATAACCACATAATAAGCTACTAGCAACTGAAAGGAACACAATAATCATGTAATTATACTAAACTAACAACTTATACTACTTAATATTAAATGAGCAATAAAGGTACAAAAAAAAATGAAATGGAGACTTACAAATTCCACACCCTAACTGACATAGGGTAAAAACTACTCAAAGCCTATCTTTATATAGGCCTCAAACTCACACCACTGGAATCACCAAAAATCTCAGAACCAACCCAATTACTTAATGAATCTGAACCTTTGACCTTCGTTGACCAAATGGATTTCTTGAGCTTTTTGATGTTTTAACCTATTAATCAAGCTCACTAAAGCTAAAAAGCCAGAATGAGCTACTAATCTACTGAAAATAAGCTTGGTTGCAAGCTTGGTTTAAACAAAACAAAGCATATTTTTGGTTTTTTTTTTTTTTTTTTTTTCCCTTTTTATTTTTCTTTTTCCCGCTTTTTCATACATTAATTTTTAACACTTATTACACATTTTTCTACACTTATTCACACACTATCTGTTTTACACTTGTCACACTTATTATACTTCTTTTTACCACTTATTCATACACTAACTTTTACACTTATTACACTTTTTTTTACACCAATTTTTATTTATTTATGTTTTTATTATTATTATTTTTTTATTTTTACACTTATTCACATACTATTTTTTTACACTTGTCACACTTACTATACTTCTTTTTACCACTTATTCGTACACTAATTTTTTACACTTAATACACCTGTTTTTATTAAATTTTTTACACTTATTCACATACTAATTTTTTACACTTATCGCACTTATTATACTCTCTCCGTCTCAAAATTAAGTGTCCATTTTGACTTTTCAGAGTTAAACTGGTTCAACTTTGACCATTTTTTTATGTTATACTCCCTCCGTCCCAAATTATAAGTCCACTTTCATATTTTACAAAGTTTAAGAAAAGTGGGGCCCTTACAATACTAACCAATAAAAATTCATTCTCACTCACTTACAAGCATTCTCATTGGTTGAAATTAAAAGTGGACATATAATTTGGGACAACCCAAATTAACAAAATGGACTTATAAAATGGGACGGAAGGAGTATAATATTTGATAAAAAATTATACCTTTGAAAATACACTTAAAATCTAATCCATTTATATATTTTGCATCAAACATTATATTACACTCACAAAAATAGTTAAGATTAAAGTTGAACCAGTTTGACTATGAAAAGTCAAACTGGATAATATTTTGAGACGGAGGTAGTACTTCCTTTTACCACTTATTCATATGCTATTTTTTTTAAAGTTATTAGACTAATTATTTTAACACTTATTCACACAATTTTTTTTTCCGTACACTAGTTATTTTACGACTTTAGAAAAACGGCACTAACTTTTGTGACATTTATTGTACTTATACTTTAACGCAACACTTAGAAAAAAAAAATCTTTTTACTTTCCTTTAAAAAAATTTTTTTAGAAAAAACTATTTTTTTGTTAAGTGATAATTTTGTTTCTTTACTTTTACACTTATTATACTTATACTCTAACGCAACGTTTAGAAAAATTCCTTTTTAAGAAATATAAATAACATGAGAGGAGTAAAGTAAGTATATGAATAACGCAACTTTTAGATTTTTTTTTTTCTTTTTTCAAAATTTTTTGTTTTTCGAAGTTACGTTAACGTATAAATAAATATATATATATATATATATATATATATATATATATATATATATATATATATATATATATATATATATATATATATATATATATATATATATATATATATATATATATATATATATGTATATATATAGTCATTTTTCTAAGTGGTAAAAATTTAGTGTAAATAAATGGAAAGAAAAAAGAATGTAAAAATAAAGTGGTGTGTGAATAAGTGTAAAAAAGTGTAAGTGTAAAAAAATTAGTGCGTGAATAAGTGGTAAGAAGAAATATAATAAATGTAAACAAAATAATGTGTGTGAATAAGTGTATAATAAGTGAAATAAGTGTAAAAATAGCAGTGTTGCAAAAATCGGCCGAATCGGCCGATTAATCGGTAATCGGTCCAGGACCTTGGAGAGAATTTCACGGAAATCGGCCGATTAATCGGCCGAGTGAAGAAAATCGGCCGATTAATCAGTAAAAGATCTCTAATCGGCCCTGGACCACCTCAGTACCGATTCATGATTTTTGCAACATTGAAAAATAGTGTGTGAATAAGTGTAAAAAAATGAATAAGTGGTAAAAAAAAAAAAAAAAAGTATAATATGTATAAAAAAAAATAATGTATGAATAAATGGAAAAATAAAAGTAAAAGCAAAAAAAGTGAAAAAAAAAAAAGGTTAAATTTGACAACATTGCAATCAAAACAGAAATGGAGTAGGGTTATTACATTGCATTTGGGTTGCTAGGAAGATCACGAGACAATAAAAGACAAATCATCTTCTACATAAAAATATACAAAGTATGTTTCGAATTTGACAACATTGGAAATTTTTTTGTATTCATGTAACTTGTTGATTGTTTTTATTGCGTTAAAAAGTCATCTACCACATGTATGCGGGGACCTGCACTGGTTGGAAGAATCTGATTATAAAACACCTATATGCATTTGAGTCCAAACAATGGAGTAATTTAAGGAAAACTACTATAGTCATTTGACCGCACACACTTGCCGGATGTCTTCCTAGAAGCAGTCTCCTTACTCTCAGGTTTATCCTGGGGGTACGGGTAGGATCTGTGTACATTCTACCTCACCTATATCTTGCCCCGGTGGGATTGGGTATGTTGTTGTTTTGTTGTTGTCCTATATAGTCATTTGACAGTCAAACGGGTAAATTTTGTGTATGATTGCTTCTAAAATGATCCATAACAAAACACATGAATACTTATGTCAGCTTAAGTTTAACCAGACAAACAGAAACTTTGTTCATTTAACTAAACAAACATCAAATTTGTTCATACGTGTTCGTGTATTATGAACGATTAGTCAGTTTCACTTCATTTGTAGCTGGTCATTTGATCCAATAAAGACACTATGGCTTCCTATCCCTCAACACCATTTAGATACTACTAATGACTTAAAAAGATACTCATAAACCATTAATAGAGGTGGCAACTTGGCATGGATAGAAGATGATAACAGTGCGATCAAAAGTTGCAAATTGTTGGGATTGATTTGATTTCAATACATAAAATACATACATACAATGACCAAAAACAACAAAAAAGTACAAAGGTAAAATGCAACCCCTCTTTAATTAGGATTGCTTTATCAAGAACATGAAAAAGTATTGAAATCTTCTTAGAGTTCCTAAAATTGTTATCTTTCAAGTTCAATTGTTTAATCCTCATGAATCAATACATTGTCTTGAAGGGCTTGTAGACCTTTAGATCAATAACCACTCCTGCAAATGATCCCGCTGCAGCACAAACAGATATAATGAGACAAGCGGCGCTCAATATTTGTAGTGAAACCCATCGGGTACTCCATTTTGGGATCTTCTTTTGAACTATGTACATTTCCACGGGGAAATAAACCGTCAATGGCCAAAACCCGAATGCTCCAAGGATACCAACTACATCATTGAAGAAAGGCATCAACATTGCAACAAGTGTGGTCAGGCACACGAAGGCAGTTCTCCATACCAATCTGAACAAGTTGAGCTTGTAGGGCTTGTACCCGCCAAATGGGATTGGAATCTCGATATGGTTGTTGATGAAATTGCTTTCAGGAAAGTATCTAGCAGCAGTGTTTTCAACAAAGGCGAATAACGGTTGGCAGTACACTTGGTAGGCTCCAACAAGATGGATAACAATAGCCGCATTAGCAATATCAAGAAGCCAGTAAGGGTTGTAGAATCCGAAACCAGTGAGGAGGTTTCCAGGTGCCATGTCACCGAATGCAGCATAGCCAAAGCATCCACAAAACATGTAGAAGACTGTTGTGGTCATTACACTTATCAAAGTTGCTCGCTTCATGGTTTTGTGCTCCGCTGGTGGCGATTTGAGTGTATCCTGCATATNTTTTTTTTTTTTTTTTTTTTTTTTTTTTTTTTTTTTTTTTTTTTTTTTTTTTTTTTTTTTTTTTTTTTTTTTTTTAATAGAATGTTTATTGAATCTTTAGTCTTTTAAAAAAATATACAATCATTGAAAACTTATTAATTTAGTTTAGGAATCCGAATTTCAATTTTTTCTATTCTGTTTCTATCATTCTATGTATTATTGTTAAACAATATAGAATATCTTTGAATGGTCATAAAACTTTATAATATTATATTACACATAAATATTTAAAAGGTGGTTACCATTTTTTAATATAGAATATCTTCTAAACATGTTTCTAATGGATACAACTAATGAAAGTTGATGAGTTATTTACTTTTCTAGATACATATATTTACCCATGATCTTTTTCCTTTCTGGTAAGATTTCTATAAAAAGAAAGTAACTTACATCGCACTAATTGAGGCTGCAATGGTGTATCCAATTGCTACTCCAACAAGATTGAAATACTGAATGAACCCACATATCTTCACTTGAAATCCACCTAATAAATTCAAGAAACATATCAATATTACCCTTTAAATAATAATATAAGTAAACAAGTATTGGTCATAAAATATTTTTAAAAATGTACCAAGATTGTTCTGAACAGCTTCCATATACGTGTAATTCCTTTTCCCATTAACTTGATCACCACATCTATAACACGCAGCGAGAAGACAAGAAGTATAGTACGTCACAAATGAGAAGAGAAAGAGCACGGTTGGTCCAGCGACCCAACCGAGCTGAGCTGTTGCCCATGCTAGCGACAACACACCCGAGCCTATAACTGCAGTTATTATATGTGCACTTGCAGTCCATACAGTCCCTATATTGCAACAAAAGTATAACAAGTCAAAAAATCAGTCAAACAGGAAAAAAGGTTTATAGTTAGAGTTTAGAGAACCTAGCTAGTTGCATGATGAAAACTTTCCCGGTTTTCTAAGAAAACCGTGAAAATTTTCTGCAA
The DNA here is from genome assembly GCA_014162995.1 of Artemisia annua. Taxonomy (NCBI): domain Eukaryota; kingdom Viridiplantae; phylum Streptophyta; class Magnoliopsida; order Asterales; family Asteraceae; genus Artemisia; species Artemisia annua. The sequence continues at coordinate 92,673 of LBNU01029145.1, forward strand.
CTAAACGCATATAGCTAGCAATATATTTTACCTCTTCTCTTAAGACGTCCATCATCATCAAAGCACTTAGATGGTGCTTGAGGAGCGAATCCTGCTATCTCCAACTTCCCGGTAGTTGTATCTTGTCCCATCTTTATCAAAATTATTTCCAATACCCAAAAGATATAAGTTTCTAATGAATTTAAGTTATATCAACTTTAATACTAGAGATATGAAATTTTGTGAAGTATTGAAGTACGGTGATGAATCTTAAGCACACGCAATGACACAAGTCTCAAAGTGTGATATTATGATCAAGTAGTCAACACTTTGATATGTGTAAGCTAGCTTTGCTGCTTATTTGAAGTTAAGAATTGAATATGGAGATGAGGGATGTGAAATTAAGGGTCGAATGAAGGGGTTTATATAAACTTGTTCGGTTGTGCGTTGTGGGGTTCGGCCTAAAAGTGTATTCACGTGTTTCAAATAATGTTGTAGTAATAAAGAAATGAAAGGAGAAAAAAAACTAGAATTTGACTCTTATCACTCTATGGCCGACTCCTCCTCTTTTTTATTTTTTTATTTTTAATTTTTAAAATGAAAATAATTTTTTATGAGGTCAATTTGAATATCTTTATTTATGATATAACACCAAATAAACTTGTACTGCATTCTAGTATTGAGCGCTTACTTGGGCTAAAAGTAAGAAACTTGTTAACAGATAATTTATGAAGTTTTAATTTTCAAGTGAAAACAAAAATTGTTTCAAAAAAAGTATAATAAAAAAATTCACCTTTTTTATGGTTTTATTACGAAATTAGCATTTTGGTTTTGCACATTTCAGGTTTTACCAAATGATTTTCCTAACTTATATAGCAAGATAAGAAAATGAAACACATTTCTTAAAATTACTAAAAGTTAGAGTGTACCGAATTCAAAGTGAAATAATTTTTTTTCCAAAACAAAGATATATCTTTTTCAAGATTGGCGAATGTCAATTTGATTAAATACAAACAAAAATTATTTGGCTTCTAGTAAAACAACCAAGCAAAAATTATAACTGCATCGTCATCAATACCAGATTACTCTTGTTTTTTTTGTTTGTTTATTTTTATTAAACATATATAGTTGCAAATAATTTGATTGGGATCATTAGTATATTGTTGGTATCTATAATTAAGAAATATATTTGTGTTTATTTGGAGTTTCCAACCTCTTAAATTTACAAACAATCAGAACCTTTTTCAATAGTTCAAAAGATATTTAAAACTTTGTGCTAATCGTTGATTCAAGAAACTGATCTAAGAAAATCGGGTTTGGACAAGAGTGTGCTGGAATATGTTCCACTAGTCTAGTCTTAGGTTTTTCATGTTCATTTGAATGTGACGAAATCGTTAACAACTTTAGTTCAATGCACGAGTTTGGCTCATGATTCGGATGGGAACCAATTCACCAAACCATGCACCATTAACTATCTAATAAACATTTGCAGCATATAAGGAAACACACAATTTAACAAAACCGTATAGAAGCAATGTTACAAAAGCTTAATAGCTAGAGTAACTAAGAAAATGAATTCATACCTTTATATTAGCAGAGATTTCAGGAGGAAAACACAATGATGGGTGTAAGAGAGCAGACTACTCAATGACGACCCAACAATATGTGTGTTTCACAAATGTTNTTTTTTTTTTTTTTTTTTTTTTTTTTTTTTTTATGTTAATTTGAAAGTGACGAAATCGTTTAGCTAATATGGTAAGCTAAATACTAGTTTCAGTGCTCGAGTTTGGCTCATGATTCGGATGGGAACCAATTCACCAAACCACCATTAACTATCTAATAAACATTTACAGCATATAAGGAAACACAAAATCTAACAAACCATATTGAAGCTATGTTCCAAAAGCTTAATAGCTAGAGTAACTAACAAAATCAATACATACCTTAATATCAGCAGAGAATTTCAGGAGGAAAACACAATGATGGGTGTAAGAGAGCAGGCTACTCAATGACGACCCAACAATATGTGTGTTTCACAAATGTTAACTACATTCACCTCCTATATATACAACATTTGAGAACCCAAAGTAGAATAATGTTGATTTTTATAAACAAAAAGGATTATACTTATGTTCCTCTATCCAGTATTTAGCAATATAATAATGTAAGGGTCCAATGTATTAGTTTTAGTCTCGAATTACATTAAAAATGAGAGTTGAACGAAACCTTGGAGATCAAATTAAGGAACAATTTTACCTGAGGCGCAAGGTATAAGTTTAATTTTAGTTACTTATTAAAACGTATGTGATATTTACGTAAATCTTCTAATGTATGCAAGCATGCATGAGAAATCGTAATATGGTTTACAAATGTTATTGTACAAATTTAAAAGTACCTTCATTGAAGGGATATTTGGACATTTAGCATCATGTGTGAACAGCAATACGAAAAAACTGATTAATAAACACGTTTCTAATTACTTAATCATATAAAATATTTTGTATCTAGTAAAAAAAGCAGACAAACGGATCAATTTATACGTGAAACACTTGGAAACTTACTCTCGCAAACTGATTAATTTATACACTTATCCATTATACATAAATCTCGTGCTTGTATAAGATTATAAGTGCATACAGTTTGTTTTTTATGTTTATTTATACGTGAATCATAATGTACAATGTTTTATAAACGTGTAAAAACAAATGTGTATAATAGGGATGTTTGTCATAGCATGTGTTATTAGGGAAATTTTTGCAAAACTAACATCTTTTTTTTTGGGGGAAGGCTAAGAAATATATTTATATGTAGGGCAAATTATAACAAAAAGTATTATACTTGCCATTGTTTCATCTTTTGGGTAGCGAACAATTTTTTTTTTCATTTTGAGGGTAATTTTCTTTCAAATTTATCATCTTTAGGGTATTTTGCGAAATTTTTGGACATTTTTGCCCCTTTTAGTTAATACAAAAATTTTTTTCCCGAAGGGCAAAAATGTCACATATTACCCTAAAGATGATTAATTTGAAAGAAAATTACCCTCAAAATGAAAAAAACTTATTCGCTACCCACAAGATGAAATAGTGGCAAGTATAATACTTTTTTTAATAATTTGCCCTTATATGTATAAACAAAACTATGAATGTTTACCTAGCAAGAGGCTAGCTAGGAGCAATTACACAATAAATGAGCATCACCTAATAAAGCGTGAGCAAGCTATCCGGGGGTTAAACAACCAATCTAACCATACAAGCCTAAGTTCTTACACCTACCAACAACCCAATTAAAAACCACACCTTGGAGCTTGCGAAAGAGAACGAATGGAAAAGCATGAGAAGTATCTAAACTGTCAAAAACATTGTCATTTCTACACGACCACATTTTTTTCTTAGAACAGCGGATTTTATAAAAACAACTAGCAAGAAGCTAGAGAAATATTACAATAAAACAAGAGAAGAATCTTTAAACCAATCTACTCAACTAAATCTATCCTTGCATCTATATCTACACTAATAAAATGACTGTGATACTAAATCATCAAAAATAACCGCTTTGGAAGGAATACTCTAACCAAATAAACTCTTATTCCAAAAGTTGCACACAAGCCACCACATTATGTAGTAAACACAACATCAGAAATAGACCACATTAGCCATATAACGCTATGAAACACGACATCAAACACAGTGGCAACCAATCCTTGTAGTCTTGCAGCAAAAATAGACCACCATATGGATTCCATTGATAAATCTGGGGGGAAAGTAAGACCCCACCATTCCATAACTTTAGACGAGAAAGTGTTCGCAAACGAGCATTGGTAGAATAATTGGTTTATATCCTCAGCCTCGAGATCACATAACGGACACATGAGGGAGGGGCAGATGATACTTTGTTTTGCAAATTAAGTCTCGTTGGAATCCAGTTGAGCCGAACTTACCAAAAAAGGATGTTTACTATTATAGGGATGAGTTTATTCCATTTAAATTCATCACAATTGGATGGAAGAATAAGATTATCTAAGGCACTTCTAAGCGACTTGACAGTGTAGATTCCTGAATCAGTTAATGACCATTGAAGGCAATCAACTTAATTAGAAAACTCAACAACTTCGAGCTCTGACCGAAGGTTAATCAGCTATTCCTTTTCCTGGTCTCCTCTTGGTGGACATCTCTAATTAATCATATCTATTTGACCATAAAGAATATGTTGAACAATGTGTTCACTCAACAGTCTTTGATTTCTTCTAAAGCAAATACTCTCGGAAACCTTACGTGCAACGGTTCTGACCAACACCATCTTTCCAGAACTAGATTTTTTCTCAGTTACCAAGCTTATATCTAAATAGAGACGATTTACATAAGCCATGTTTAGAAGCCTAATCTCTACATCTTATGATTTGATCCCATGTTCCTTGTTTGATGGATAAAACATTTGTTTCATTTAGACCACGCTCCTCTCCATGAATATCTCTCATAATATTTTTTCATAAATTTTCACCCACTGTATAAAACCTCCACCACCATTTTGATAAGAGGGCCAAGTTGGTGGCTTAAAGACTTCTGATGCCTAAACCATCAACCTTTCTATAACCTTTTCCCAGGGCACCCAATGATTTTTTCAAGCATCTCCAGTTACTCCCCAAAAGAATCGTCTTCGAATCTGTTGAAGAGACTTCAGAACTGATGCAGGAGTTCTAAAAAGAGATAAATAATTGGCTAATCCACCAAGCATCAATGTTATCAAGGTGAGACGTCCCCCAGTTGTGAGACGTCCCCCAATTCATAGAGACCTAGCTTTCTAGAATGATAGTTTTTTTCTTAAATTTTTTTAATGATCGGGTCCTAACTACTTACTTTGTTTATATTACCACCAACCGGCAAGCATAAGTAGATGAAAGGAAGAAAAGTTGCCTTACACTTCAATGAAGAAGCAAGAATATCGACTTCCCCAAAGGTGACACCAACCTTTAAAAGTATACTCTTTTAAAAATTTACCTTTAAACCCGATACTAGGTGAAAGCATCTCAAAATACGGATTAAGTTTGCAGCTTCCCAAGAGGACCAATTACATACAAAGATAGCGTCGTCAATAAATTGGAGGTGTGAGATACACGTGTTATTTTGCCCAAGGGTGATCCCTTTGTATTTATTTTTTTCATTAGCTTCCAATAATGCAATATGTAGTGCCTCAACCGCAATAATATAAAGGAAAGGGGATAGAGGATCACCTTATCTAACCCCTTTCACAAAATATACACAGTAATCGAAATTTAAAAGTTCAGTACATGATTCGTTGTGTTTTGGTATGTAAAACAACAAGTATTCAAAAATATCAACAAGTGAGGTCAATGTTATCTAGGGGTGGCAATTATCGACACGACACGATAAGCGACACGAACCCAATACGAAGTTAAACAGGTTTGGGTTGAGGATAAACAGGTTTGGGTCAAAAACAGGTCAACCCGTCTAACCCGTTTAATAAATGGGTCGTATTTGGGTTGATTAAATATTAAACAGGTCAACCCGTAAACCCGTTTAAGTATATAAGATTCTAAAAATTAAATATATATAACATGCCTTTTTATGTTGGATGTCGATTAAATGTATTATGTTATGAACTTAATACGATTGAATTACGATTATACCTCTTATATCATATAAATTGACGCTTGTAACTGAGAAAATTGTCTTATAGTTATTTGTCTGTTATTTTTATCATATTTTAAATCCTTATAACATTTTGGCATTTAAATTAGTCAAATCAACAAACCACCAACCTTATTCACTACTTGACATATTTGTTTAAATAGGTTAAACGGGTCAAAAATGGGTTACACATGTTATGCAGGTGCGGGTTAGGGTTGAGTTTCTTGACACGATTAATAAATGGGTCGTGTTTGGGTAGATGTTATACTAACCCGCCAACACGCGAACCCGAATAGGTCAACACGAACACGACTCGATTGCCACCCGTAATGTTATCGTGAGGACAACAAGACGTGGAGAAATACAAGTAAACCTTTTAGGAAAAAGATTACCTCGTAAACTCGTGCAATGTGATATTTGTGAGACCGGGAAGTGATTTCCCGGGTCGTACCCCAACGAGGTGTGAATGGAAAGCTTCGTGAAAAGATCGAGATTAAAATGCTTGTATGTTTGGTTGTGAAAGATTGTTTGGTTTTGTTGTACGTTAAATTAACGAAAACGGAAAATATAACTAACGTAAATGAAAATAAATCAACCTAAAGGGAACAAAAGGAAATGGAAAACTAGGGAAGCCCTAAAATGCTACGGGAATCATGATGAAGGTATCGGGAAATCCTAAAACACAATTAAACACAAAAACGTGACGTTAATTCTAAATTAACGTCAACGCGCAAATAAAAACGCGAATTTAAAGCTACGCAAGTCCTACGGGCATACAAACAATTTAAACACGTACAAAAAGACAAAAGAAAATTTTATAAAGAAGAAAATTAAAACTTTAATAAAAATTCTATTTAATATGTATTAAAAACTAAATATCACTAATTAAATCCTAATAATTAAACTACAAATCTAAAATTTATGAAACTTTTCTGGAAAATCAATTAAGTTAAAAGAAATGTAAGAAAAATAAAAACTTGCAAATAAGTTCAAAGATTAAGCTGAAAAGCAGTTTACACATAAATAAGCAAAACAATTGAAAGCTTAGTTAAAGAATTAATTATGCAAGATTGTTATGAAAAAGTCCCAAGGGCAGTGTGTAGCAGAGTGTTGTGTGTGGTGTCTGTGTGCTAGAGGTCTGGGGTTCGACCCTAGATTTTTACACAAATTTTATTTTATTTTTTTTCTTTTTGCTTTCTTTTTGTTTACTGCTACCCAACACAAACACAAAGACAAACTTAACAACCTCTTTGGAAATCAGATTACAACAACTAAGACTTATGCAAATACTTGGTTTCAAAACAGATTTAAGAATCTAATTAGTTCTTGAGTTCCAAAATTTGTTCAAGAAATTTTAGCAAATAAGCTCAACTGCTCAATAAGCATAACAACAATAATAACGACAAAAGTGAACAACAACATCAAACACTGGAATAATAACAAGAACAACAAACAATGGCAAAATCACACAGGAAGAACATCAAGAACATGTCAAGCAGTAGCAGCAAGCAATAAGCTTATTCAAGCAAATAAGCTCAAAGCTTTAAACAAATTAATAAACAACAAAAGCAACAAGAAGCAGCAACATGTATACTAATAATAACAATAAACAAGAACAACAACAAGATCCAGGAAGAACACACAATCACACACACTCAGTATATACTGAGTGTATGCAGCCTCAAAATAGTCTAAAAGGTGCTTAATAATAAGCAGTAGCTAAGCAAACTACTCTAACCTAAAGGCAGATCTAAAAAGTTGACCTAGGGGGCTCTCCAAAACAACAAGAATCAAGACCTAAGCTCAATTAGTGAACAATCTATGAGCAAAAGAAAAATGGGTCAAACTGAACATGGCTGGGTGCAGGACAGTCACAAGGCCAATTGGTCAGTTTTGGGCTCAAGTTCAAGTGAGTAAATGTACTCCAAACCAGAATTTTCTTTTTGAGTTTGATAAACAAGCTGGCAATCTTTACAAAGAACCAAAAATCTTGCACTTATACCCAGAAATGACCATTGTGCACTCAATTGAAGTTTGTCCCATTTTTATGTATGCAAATTTTGACTTTTTCAATTTTTCACAAATGTTGACTAAACTGAGTTTTGAAGCTTCCTAGACTACTGATAATGTTGTATAAGCCTAAGTTATGACTAAGAATAGCTATCTTAACAAGTTCTAAGACAAATGATGATTGTACTAACTGCAAATCTCAACAGTTTTCACAGATTCAAGATTTAATCCATCTTTTGACTTGTTACTAACAGTCTACTGATTTTATGACCTAAGTGATCTAGTAATTCCTAATGAAGCATGTCTTAATCAAAATTAACAATAAACACCTACAAGAACACATCTAAACTGCCAAATCCAAACACCCCATTATAGATTGCTTTGATAATTTTCAGAGTGAATGAGCAAATTAACACTGTAACTTGACTAATAACCTTATACTTAGCAATATTAAACTTAACTAAACAGGATAGAACAATCAATAGCAACTAAATAACACTTGGCACATAATATAGAAAAATAATGTCCAAAACTCTTACTTGCCATCCAAGCTAGGAGACAAATGAGAACCAGTAACCAAAGGAAAACCTAAGTGTCTCCCATGAGACTCTAAACCAGGATCACCATCTGAATCTGCTACTACTGCTTCTCTTCTTTCTTTTTCTATTTTTTTTTGAATTTCCTTTGCACTTTTCTGTTTTCTCTTTTTCTTTTTGATTTTTCACTTTCTTTTGATTTCAGTAGCTTAAACAAACTTGTAACACTCTTTTTAGATCAAACATACTCTATTTAAACAGGAAAATAAATAACTTGAAACATTGCATAAAGATACGAATTTGAAATAACTAAATTGAAACTTTAAATTAAACTTGAAATTTGAATTACAAGAGTAAATTAGATAGAAAACAGAAATATTGCTAAGAAAGGATGCCTTAATGGCTTGTACAAGTTCCCTATTTATACTAATCCAAGAGGTAGGTAGAAATCCTTTGCTGTGCTTCCTTTCTAAGAGAAATCAACCCTAACTTGATCCTTGTGACTCTGCGAATCAATCCCCACCATTCAATTGTAGTTTAGTGAATCCTAGCCTTAGATTATGATTTTGGCGCCAAAATGGTTTGTTGTAAAATTGGATTTCCAGCTTGGAATTGGGGTTAGGTAGGGATTTGGATATGGTTAGTGGGATTGGGAGATGGGATTGGGATGCTTTTGAGGTGGGGTGTTGAGTGTTGCAGGTGGTGGTCGGGTATGGTGGTGGTGTACTGTTGGATAAACGGGGAAGGGGGAGTCCTGTTGGTTTGACTTTTGTTTTGACTTTGGGAATTATAAACGTGGGGTGATTGTTGGGCCAGAAGTGTTATGGGCCTAGGGTGGTTTTAGTGGGTTTATGGTAGTAGGATAGTTTAGTAGTAGTAGTTTTAGGATTTAGGGCCCAAGGACTAATAGTGTAGTTTCTGATTTTTAAGGGGCCAAAACTGCCAATCTTCCAAACTTCTACCAAGGATCACATTTGCCAACCATTGATTTCCCGGGGTCCTTTGTTGATATTTTCTTCAATTTAATTAACCAAGGACCATTTTTTGCCAATTTCACAAACTTGAGGGACTGAACTTGTAAATTTCTGAAAATGCAATCCAAGGATTAAACTTGTCATTTTAGGCTTGTTAGAGGACTTTTGTTGACTTTCTTTTCAATAAATTCTCTCCAGGGACTATTTCTGACAATCTCTGAAAGTGCAGGGACCAATTATGCCAAATATGAAACTTCAGGGACCAAACTTGTAAACTTTTGAAAGCTTTTCACCTAAAGATCATTTTTGATTTTTTTAAGGACTTGGTTTGACTTTTCTTTTTAAAATAAATGCTTAGGGACTAATTTTGTCAAGTTTTGAAAGTTGGGGGACTGAAACTGCCAATTATGCACACTTTGGTTGATTTTTATCTGTTTTTAATCATTTTGCATCTAAAACATATAAAACACGATCTTTGGGATATTTTCTGCATTTTGATGTATTTCTGAGTGTTTTCAGATGTTTTTGCAGTTTATATTGACCAAAAATGATGAGTATTTGCACACTCATCAGTACACAATAATAAAAAAGAAGTTCAGTACACACAATAACAAAAAATTACAAGTATGATATATTTTCAAGTCATTAACCCTATTAAAACTATCTATTTAGTGTGTTTAATGTCTAAGGCCTAGCTACAGTTATATTTGTAGCTTTTGCAGCTGGACATAAGTTACCAAATCTAACCATTCTCATCTTGCATGTCATTTCAAAGCCAAAACGATCAATACGATGTAATGGATTTTTATTACGAACCCAGTACAAATTCGATACACATGACGTACGCATATGACAGATCAGTCGATGTTGATTGGTGTTGATCACCTGGATGACTTTGTTTACTTGCGAGATATGAATGAATTGTGAATGAGTTAAAATAAAGCTCATATTGAAATCAGCCAATATATACGAACGTAAGTGGGTATAAAAAAAAAAAAAAAAAAAAAAAAAAAAAAAAAAAAAAAAAAAAAACAAAAAACTGCTCTTAGCATATATATACAACAGACGTGGATCGAATTAATAGAGCAAATAAAAAAATAGGATTAAAAAGACTATTCAACTTTTTATTAAATCGAAGAAAACAAAAATAAAAACAAAGTCGTATATAAAAAATAACAAAAATAAATAAGTCTCGTCTTTTTTCCATCTCATACGTTGGACTTCTTCCATAAGACACCTCCATTTTGTTCTGCGATCGTTTAAAGACGATTAAAATAGCGAGACAACGTTTTTCCTGAGTTCAATTATCAAAACTGGATCATTGTCATCTGTTGCGTTTGGTGAATTAGGTTGTTTTTGAAAATGGAGAAGACATATTTTTTTTTTGTTTTGTTTTTTCATCTAATGCTAAACAAAGTTGTTGGACTTTATTTATATAGATCTGAGTTGAGCCAAATATTGTATTGGTAGGGGATACGGTATCAACTTACATTCCACTTATTTACGATGTTAGTTGTTGCAACACTGATTTCCAGAATGATATTAATTGTAGTTGATGATCTCAATGGTTATCAAAACTTTCTTCAACATTGAATAATTAAGGAATATACAATTACAAAACACAACTTGTTTAAATACAATTACAAGACAAGTTCCAAAAAATTACATTTCGTTGGGGTGTCTTAGGCTATTAAATAAATTGATAAGCATGTGAGAAATAAGTGTACATCAGGTGTAGAAGGGTAAAATCGGCAAAACATAATTCGGTGTTCTAGTTTTAAAAATATGGCACAAAGTTGAGTTAACTTGAAAATAAGTGTTTTTTTATGTCGATTTTGCAAATTTACCTATTATTTATGGGCGTGTTTCTTTACATAAGAACCTATCAATTGTAGAACAGTCTCGTCCATCCTTTGTTGATGGAATGGAATAATTCTTTGGATGTAGAATGATGGTGCAATTTTATAACTTATCAGTTCTTTATAAAACCATTTTTCACAGACCATATGGTTTATAATTTTCCAACTAGGATATGGGGAGTTAAAGAGCTGAGGAAAGCCGCATGTTTACTCAAATTAGACTTGAGTATTAATTTTCTAATTAGACTTGAGTATTAATTTTCTTATTATCTTCGCTACTTCATATCAGTATATGACTTTGAAACTTGTGACTTTTGCTACACAAAATATTAATCTGGTATGCATTACGATAAAACAAATTAAAGTCAAACGTGATTAACTTGTCGACTTGAGTTTTCAATCTATTAAGGATTTATGTTGAATTGAGGATTGATAACTTTTACACTCTCTTTGATCAAACGTGATTAACTTGTCAAACCTGATTAACCATCATACAATTTTATTAACATCGTTCTTTTTTCTCATTCCTATTCCAAAGCTCTTAGCATTACATGCATATATATTTCGGAATGTTTTAACACTTTTTTAAAATAAATTTGATTTGTATTGTAGTAAATAACTTGGCTCCTCAATCAAAGGGTTGACTAAAGCTTTGAAGGAGAACCATTGATTTATTATAACTTGAATGGGGTTAGCACTCAGTGTATCATGATTACAGAAGCATAGAACTTTGATCCATTCATGTATGTTGGTGACAGAGAATTGAATGTCATATTGATTATTTAGAGAGGTATCATATTCTCTACTATCATATCATATGCCATTGCTTCTCAAATACATACAACTCTATCGCATTATGGCAAAAACACCCCGAATCCGACGGGGAAATCCAAGGGGTGGAGCATGCTAATCAGGTTACGGGACGGGTTTCGGGATTAAACGGGGATTTTAATTGGGTTTGGGGCGGGAGCGGGGAATCTTCGCCCCGCCCGATTAATATATACACATATGCAAATATATCTATACATATATAGTATTTTGTTAGTATTTATATAATAATAAAAAATATTTCTCTAATATTGTTAGTTTTTTTAAATTTCTAAGAATGCAAAATTGTGATTATAAAAACTCGTTTAGCGTCATATTTATAAGTTTTAATTTCTGGCGGTATAATTCATCATTATTTATATATAATACTATCGTTGAAAACTTAATAAAGCTTGTTTGTAATTGATGATTAATAGGTCCGTTATTGCTGACGGTCTAAAAATAACAATAAATGTGAATGGTACGGCTTTGGTCGAGAATTGCACCCAAAGAGCACACCCATAAAATCCCCGATTAATATGGGGCGGGTTTGGGGACCATCACGCCCCAACGGGGCACCCTGATTAAATACCCGATGAGGATCGGGGTGGGTTTGAGGAGAACTTTGTTAATCGGGTTTGGAGATGGGGATGACCGCCTCACCCCAAACCCGCCCCATTGCCATCCCTAATATTCACATAGGGGATTTTTGTATACTAGTAGAACTATTTGTATTATATAGTGTGTCAAAGTAATTATGTTTATGTACTAGCGAATCTAAGGATTGATAAAAAAGCATGGTTTGTATTGTTTTTGCGTTCTAGCGAGAAACAGAAACGTAATTTTATAAACTCAAGAATTGAACTAAAAAAATGGAAATTCGAAGTACATGGCAACGTTTAAAATGATAATTTACATAAGGGTAATCTATTTCGTATTTTACATTCTTTAAAATATGACTTTAATACTACTAATACTTTTTTAAAGATACTTGTATGCATACCTAACTTATTATCTAGGTCCGCTCATATTTTCTTCATTCCATTATTGGTTGATTTAAAGCATCATTTATGTTGCATAACTCTAGTTGCTTCACCCATACCGCAGTATTCGTATGCATCTATTACATATTTCCTTGTCATCTTTATGTTCCTTGGTTTTCCCTTTCTATTCAAATCCTAACAAGTTGTAGCAAAAAGTGAATGTCTCTACATCCACATGTACTGAACTTATATATATTGAGACCATCAAAGTGATTCATATCAAACAAAGTGTGTTGCTAGCTATTTGATCTAGAGGAATCATTGCATTTTAGAGATTGTATCAAAAACGCACACACGAATCAATATCTTTTAAACTACGTAAGTTTAATATGAAAATATCGTCTAATTAATTAAGATATGAAATGAAGTGTCATGCTAGCTATTCGATATAAAGGAACCATTGCATTTCATTGATTGTATCTATAGCGCACATATGTATCAACATCTTTTGTACTACGTAAGCCGAATATGAAAGTATCGTCTAACAAAGCAAGTGTTATACTACGTAATACTATACTGGTGTTTCACGTGGAATGAAGTGTCTCTTACTATTCAATCGAGAGGAATAATTCACATTTCATTGAATGAATCAAAAATGCACATACGAACTAATATCTTTTGACTAAATAAATCAAATACGCAAACATCGTCCTCCTAAACAAGTGTGTTACTAATGAGACTATATTTTTATTATTAATATAAATTAGTTTAAATATTTTATATTTTTAAATCATTTTTAAATAATTTGTATTTATGAATCATTTTCGATTACTTTAAATCTATAACGACGACAATGTCGTCGTAAATGTTTTATTTGGAAGCTTTCTTCTTGGAGGGAAATTCTTGTTTGACCAAGACCAAAAGTAACACCGTCGTTAATCCTATAACGATGACGGTCGTCACTATAGATAAAATTCAATGTCAAGGTTTGAACACAATCTCTTTTTGTCTTCAAACAAACTTTCAGTGACGAGCAAGCGATGATATGTAGTCGCTAAAAGTTTTTGTCAAAGTCCAAGCTATGAAGTGTGTTTTTCGTTTAGCGTACCTATAACGATTACATCGGTCGTTGCTAAAACTCTCCTCGCAAGAAGTCAAAATTAATGTAGTGCATGGGGTATTGACAACATCTAAGACGGTGTGGTGATTCACTGATGCCGACCTTCTCCCCAACTGCATACATGTTGCATGCTCTAAGAAATGTAAGGATATATAATTGATGAATTTCCCCAAATATAAAATTCTGAAGCTTTGAGCGTTATTTTCTTTCGACAACATGTAACATGTGCATGTCGTCTGCGTGTACGAACTGAAGAAACCATATATTGCTTTAACAGATTCGATAGTTATTACATAAATGACTTATATATAAGTACTTAAACCATAACGAAATCTATAAAAGTCGAACAATGATAGTACTCCAAAACATTTATAACTATGTCGTTGTGTCATTCGTACGTGGAAATGATCAGTCATCATCAGTGTCACAATAGCGCATGTGCTACCCACAAGATCAGCATGTGTAGCTCCATTTTGTAGAAGTTCTTATTTTATTTGTTGTATTTATCATATTGAAATGGCTATTGGCACGTGGTGACAACTTCGTAACACTAGTCATGCGTTTGTGAAGCACATGGTGAAAAATATATGCAAACTGATTTACCTTCCTGTAAAACAGCTTTTCTCTACTGCTTATCTCATGCACGCTCGATCTCAAGCAAATTCATCATACAAAGACGCATATTGAATTAGGCAAAACAGTGCTTTATAACCTCCAACGAAGGATAGCTATCGTATCGGAAATGAGATCAAAATCTCACGTTTGTGAATTCCTCATAGGAATATGAATAAATTTGAGTCCCTCTTATAGTACTGATAACGATCAAGATGTAACTTTGTTTTGCTCTAGGGTGTTATTATTACTAATAAAGTAGTTATATCACCATCCATTAAGAGAGGCTTTAATTTATAACCAACCATATATAGTACGTATTCCATATTGCCATAAGCTCCTGATCGATCAGTATTGGCAAAAGAAGTTAAAGTATGGAATAAACTTCATATATTTGCCTGTTTGGTATGTTTTTGCAAATTAGCTTCAGTAATAAACTCTTTAGCTGATTTGCAGTGCTTCAATGCCTCATATGGGAAGGTATTAAACTCCTCGATCAAGCAGACACATGGAACTCTTTGTCGCAGTTACTATATTTAAACGCAAACCATTCAACTTCAGATAGTCATGCAACATTCTTCATTTCTTAACATTAATTGGCTTTACCCTCGACGCTGAGCGCATCACAATCAACCTCAAACACGTCCATAAAATTTTATAATGCAACTTTAAGATATTCAAAAACATTTCTCTGAGAAAATCCAAATTTAATGAGGATTGTGAAATCTGCCTAAGATAACCTAGCTCGTATTTCTCAAATTCCTATCTGTTACACATTTATGCAGCAATTTTTTTGTATATGTTTTTTCAACGGCACTGAATTTATTAAGATAATAAGCTAATTAAGCTAGAAACTAGCACTGGGGAAGAAAACACATTACAACAAGATGCAAGCGATACCGGGATTACAACACTAATTCATCTAGAAAAGTTGAAGATATCGTATCGCTTTTTAATACACATGAAAGAGGTTGAAATAACGTATCTAGAGTTTCTAAGGCTAAAATTTCCGCCTTTTAAGATACGCTAGCGTTACGCCATGACTTGCAAGACCACTGGATCTGGCCGGCATAGAATGACCGCAACATATCATAGCAATTTTTGTATAATAGCCTACGTCTTATGTCGACTTCGTAAGTTTACACATCATGTTGGAAACGTCTCATAAGTGTTTGATACGTGTGACAAACTGACATTCTCTATACTATATTCGAACTTAAATCTGGTAAATTTGTCTCATTACGTTCATTTAAAAAAGCATGTAACCAACATTTTCCAACAACACGGGCATCTATTAATGGAAAAGAAAAAAAAAAAAAAAAAAAAAAAAAAAAAAAAAAAAAAAAAAAAAAAAAAAAAAAAAAAAAAAAAAAAAAAAAGTTGAAATCAAAGACTAATTGATAAGGAATTTAGAATAAATTGCAAACTTATATTCTCTAATGAAAAAAAGAAAACAATAATGCAGTCTAATGAACAAATAAAATGGATATCTATATTAGTGAGGGTATAAGCTTGTTTGTCCATCCAAATGGCATATTTTGCTGTAAGGGACAATTTTTATGCTTTTAATTTGGATTATTCCCCCGAAAGAAAATTACAAATATTTGATTTGTTTGAATTGAAATACCCACTAATTTAGAATAACTAGACTTTATGCAAGAAATTCTCTTATATCGTTCTCATGTATTTTTTGAACCAAACTTTTTAAAATATTTTGCTTCAAAAGTTGTAATGTGGAAGATGTGGTCTTTTTTGATGTAACCCTGATTATTCTAGAGAACATTTTTTACGATCGTGTTTGAATATAATTTTCGTACATGCCTTTTGACTACTTTATGTTTGTTTGTAAGAACATTTTGATGCATTATGTGGGATGAACTTTTAGTGTAACTAATTAAAATCCTTATTTTCTAAAAATAGAATATGAACAATATACAAGATAGGGCAACTGGTTGATAAATAAGTGTAATGATCAAGTTTTTAGTTTAGAATGATATATGTAATGGAAATTAATTTTAATTATAAGACTACTAGGCAAGGTGGTTGTGGTTTAACCAATTGGTCTCACCTCATGCATGATAGAGCCCTTGCCCTCCACCATTTGCTTCATCAAAAACATACAAATCAATGCAACAATAGGTGGTCTGATCACCATCTTCTCTATGTACCTGCTAACACACAGTCACACACCACTACAAAATTGAAAAACCAAAAACAGAAAAGAAAAAAGAATAAGAAAAAGGAACGTTTATATTAAATTGGGTCCCACTTGTCAGAGATTTTACCTCGTCGTGCAGACGAGTAAGTGGGAAACGGGGAGTTGCAACGAGGGGATCCGTTGCAACAACGAGCTCGGCGAGGCTCCAGAGTGGCACGGCGAGGGTAAACGACGAATTGCACCTTGTGCTCTTATATGGTGCCATAACGCTGCTGCTACAATTATCACGTGTTCATGCACGTACAAAATACATTGAGATTCACTTTTACTAGCTAAAGGTTCGCTTAAACGTGCATGTATTTCCTGTATCTCTCTAAATAATATATATAGAAAATAGTTCAAGAACTTGATTCGGCCGTGTCGTCAATAACCGGTTTCATTTACCTGACTGTTTCATTCCGATTTCAGAATTTAAAGTAATTTTGTGAAGAACAAGCATTAAACAATTTTAGGAATAAATACACAAAATGTTTTTAACGTTTAAAATTCTTATTATAAATGAATAAAAAAAATTGTGAAAGATTGTTTGCGAAATAACAATATTAGTTGAATGATAATTGACGTGATATCCTCTGTAACATAGACATAATATCTAAGTTGCAGTATAAGTATGATCTTATACTTACTCGCTGAAAAGTTCAACGACCTAAGTTCAATTAGAGAAGCAAAATACTCTTGAATGTGTTTCACATTAATTATAAGAGATAACATTTACTCGACTACAAACATTATCTTCTATAACAGAGAATTATGGTTTCAAAATGTTTTCACTTTACACGTGTTGAGCATTTATTGGATAATTAAGGTGTGCATTAAATGCTTCTACTTAGTTAAGAGATATACTCTTCCTTAGAGAAAAATATTGGCTACTGTTGCACTTTTTTACCAACTCTAGAAAGGTGTTGAATCTTATGTAGACTTGGTATATCAATTTCTGTTTTTTTAGTTTTCCCCCCTTTGACATTCTAGATACTTGAGATTCTTTTCCCAGTATCCTGGATTATGAGAAGATTAGACATCGTTCAATGAGGTATTGTCAAGTCTCGCATAACTAAACACCTTCTTTGGAACTTGTACTTGAGTTGCTGAACTACATTGGCACTGAAGTGAATACTCTGTCTTCATAAACTGAGACGAAGTTATGAAGAGTATTTACTCATCGACTATATTATACTTGGACTATTTTATGTTTAAAGTCATTCAAAGACAATTGGACGCTGAAATNCCCCGGCAAAAAATGATATACAAATAGCCTAAGTTAATCAAATGTAAGTAAGCCATCATTATCTTTTTACTTACGGATAAAATTAAGTAAAATAGTAAAATAGATTAACAAAAGTTCATTTGATATTCATTCAGAGATTACAAGTACACAAAATTATCAAATCACTACACCTACTTATTTCTTCAAGGACGGTAGGATTTTGAATGGCTTGAGGGGGTTCTTCTGATTTCTTCTTTCAACTTCAGCAACGATAATGGTTGCAAGGTGGGAAAGGTTTTGGTTAGTATGAGGTTTCTTGATGATTCACCATGAGAGAATTGAGCTTTATGTTTTGAGACATTTCCCATCATAGCATTATCAACTGTGTGCTTAGAGATCATGTAATCAGTTCATTTTCAAATTTTGCAAAAGAGAACTTTGTAGCAGTCATCTAAAAGAAGATTGGTATAACCACAGAGTTCACATGGCTTGAATTTCTTTGGTTTTGATTTGATGGATTTTGAAGATCCAGTTGAGGTTTTAATATTTTTGGAAGGAATCTCTTTAGCGTTTGTTGAAATAGGAGTGAGTAACTCAACTTTTCTATTTAGAAGCTGAATTTCCTTCATTAGAATTAACAAAGGATTGTCAACTTCAGCTTCAGTTGAGACTTCTTTGCCATTTTCATTAGGAACTGAAGGTTTGGACGATGTGATGTTTGTCTAATCAAGGATGTTATTTTTAAAGTTGGTAGACTTTCTTTGTGTGGCAAACTTTAGGATTGGGTATTTATACAAGGGATTGGTTGATGAACTCAAATAAGTACATTTTATTGTCATCATTTATCCTATTTAATTAACTTGTTTTGCTTTATTATATATGAGAATCGGTGCTTTAATGTTTACTTTAGTGATTCTCAAGTAAAAACAGGTAAAAGGTAAAACTTGGCGATTTTGGACTAATTACGGAGCAAGATGTCAAAAGTCTACTGAAACCCAGAAGATGCGCCGTATCTCACTCAATAGATACGCCGCAATATCATACTTAGATGAATTCAAAGACCATTGCCTGACTTTGAAGAATGTGCCGCATGGAATTCTACCATGCGCCGCATATGAAACTTTGGTCAAAGAAGAAGATCAAGCTCGTTCTACTCCAGATACGCCGCATCACACAATTGACATACGGCGTATCACTATCAAGACTTCACCAGAAACAATCCAAGACAACTGAAGGACATGCGCCGCATAAAGATTCAAGTTACGCCGCATCTAAAGGCGGTGTACGAATATTCTAAAATATAATAAGCTTGGACCCCACACGAAGTTAAGTTAATGCGCCGCATCTGATCATTACATGCGCCGCATCGAACCCTCAGACAGAAACTATAAATACCCCAAGACCTAAACGAATTTTGGGTACACCATAACCCTAAGGAGGCGAATTCAGACGAACAAGCAACACAAGACACACCCCAAACAAAGATCTTAGAGCTGTAAGAAGGTCCTGCGTGTATTTAATTCATTAAGTAGTTTTGTTTTATTGTAATAGTAAGCTTTAATTCATCAGGATTGATGGCCGGTAGTTTGTGAGTACGCAATATCAAATTCCCGCCTTAAAATTGCTTTCTCGTCGATTAAAGTTTATATGTTTCATGTCTTTGGTGAACTTATATTAGTGCATTGATTACCTCTGTGTCTAGCTGAGCACTGCTGGGCCGCCATACCCCTTCCTCGCTTATTTACTCCGATGTCTTTGGATAAGTAGGATATTCATAAGTAATCATTAAGGGTTTACTCGCCGATATAATGAAATCAACGAGTACGGATTAATTATATACACTTCATATAAAACTAGCAATAAAACAAGTGACAGGCTGCTTAATTATCAGGACAGGTCTTCTTATTGTCTCTATTATCTATCTGTGTACGTGTATGCTATTCGCTGATTTGTTCTCATTAGTATTTACTGTTTAATTAGATAACCAAACTGTGCCAGTCTCTCAGGCTGAACCTCTTTCGTTAGATTAGACTGTAAAAATAACTTAGATATTAAAATACTAATTAGGATAACTAGATAATACGTTCCACTCTTAGTGATCGACACTCTGCTTACCATTATATACAAACTGACCGGGTACACTGCTCGTTAAGTGTGTGTGTTATTGATAAGTCGGCTAAATATAAATGTGAAACTTGAGTAGGCATTAACACTGCTAAACCGCAACGACACATCACGTCCATCAAGTTTTTTTGGCGCCGCTGCCGGGGAGTGAATTGTTATTATCTGTTAAATTTATTAGTATTTTAGTTAGTTTTTTTCTTATAATTAGGTTTTTAGACACTAACCCCTAACTTGTTTTATATTAGATAAATTGCATTCATTGTATAATTTGCATATTTACTGTTTTTGTATGTTTTATTTTCTGTAATTTTCTTTTTATTTTTATTTTTATTTTTTATTTTCTTTCTTTGTACTTACTGACGTTGTACTGTGCAGATACAAACGATACGGCGCTTCTGTTTCTCGGATGCGGCATATTGCGTTTTAATTTTATAAAATACAACGTGTTTAATAACTCGAGTACGACGCATCTTTCCCCAAGATACGACGTATTCTGTTTTTAATAAAGAATTTTTCGAAACCCTAACGCCATGCGACGCATCTGTTTTAACAGATACGGCGTATTTAATATTTAAATTAAAAACAGTTTTCGAATTATTAAACAGAAGCGACGCATCGATTTTTATCGATACGGCGCATATACTAAATCAAAGATCTTGTATTTTGAAACGTAACGAAAATACGGCGCATTAGCTTCTGCTAATACGACGCATTTAATTTTTATAAATATAATTGATTTTTGATATTTGACAGGTACGGCGCATTCTAATTCAAAAGCGGCGTATCTATTTTCAAAAACATAAAAGTCTGATTTAATTTTAACGTAATAAGATACGGCGTATCCTTTTTCAGGGATACGGCGCATCGTCTGTAGATATCAGCAACTTTTATTTTTCGTATTTCGTTTTCGTTGTTAATTTTTGTGAAAAACTAGAAGGGGGGTTGAATAGTTTACCCGTTTTTAGTTTAATTACCTTTTTAAACTTTCCGTTTAATCAAAGATATGAACACAAAGACAATACACAATATGCAAGTATAAAGAAAGTAACGATCAAACCATGACACGATTGTTTATCGTGGTTCGGCTACAAGGAACTCTCTTTTCCTTGCCCTACGTCCACGCCCCGAGTATCCAACTCGAGAGTTTCTTTCACTAGTCAACAAGCTCCTTTATCCGGCGGAGAAAACCTTACACGTCGCTTACAATTTTACCGACACTAAGCTAGATGTCGAGTTCTTTACCAAGGGTACAACCACTCCCGTAACACTATGTATTTTAAGGCCTAAAATACTAACCGATCACAACTTATAACACACAATCAAATGAAGTGTAAACTACAAAAGTCTACACGATGCTAAGCTAACAAGTCTTGCAACGTTGAGTTGAATACTTGTAACTTTATATGTACTTGTGAACTTCTTTGCTACAAAAAGAGTATTCACAACAATGAGAGGTTAAGGGTTAGATGAATGTATGTGCAAAATATGATGAGAAGTGATAAAGAAAAATGCTAGCAAATGGCTTGGTATTTATAGCAAAACAAACTTCAAGCCTGGCGGATATGGCGGAACCCTCACAAGGGTTCCGCCCGTGTACCACGAGGGTTCCGCCAGGTCTGCAGTTATGTTTTGCCATAACTTGCCAAACCATCCAAAGTCACATCACATAAATACTTGGTCAAACACAAAACTTGTGTAAGAACCCTATGGAGAGTCAAACACACAAACCTTGTGTAAGAACATTGTTTAGTCAACCACACAATCTTTCCATAAATGTGATATGACAAAACTTACCATAAATGGTGATGTGACATTTCTAATTTAAGAAATATGAAAATGTTGTGTTTTATATGAAATGTAAATGTAGCAAAAATCTAGTTATGCAAGACTTTAAACTAAAATCATGTTTTACTTAAAACTAAAGTTTACACTTTGTTATTAACAAAACTTAGCAAAGATCGTAAAATATAAATAACGTTTTTAAGCGATATTTGTATTAACAATCTCCCCCTTTTTGTTGATGACAAAACATAAACTTTGTTTTTAAGTAACTCACAAATTTTAGTGTTAAAGCTTAAAAAAAATGTTATATCAAACTTGTTTTACTTAATTGATGAAAATCATTTTAAGTTACTAAGTTTAGATATATTTCTCCCCCTTTTTGTCAAAACAAAAAGAAGAGTAGCGTAGCGGAACTTATCCATATGCTCCCCCTTTGTCGATACTCCCCCTAGTAGGAGTGCCGAGTAGGGAAACATGGATTTTGAACCTACAATAAAAAAAGGTTAGTTGCAATTCTCATGCTCCCCCTTGAATATTACTCCCCTAACTCGGAGTATCAAGGAAGAAGTCATGGATTTGGAACCTACAAAACAATGGTTAGTTGGTGATTATGATGTATAAACAAGCATCCATTCACCACATATAATGAGAAATAATCATCCACAATCACAACTCATATATGATCAACCAATAGTAGAAAATGACATTTCAAGTAAAATTATGACTTACAAAAAGTCAAAAGACAAGAAATGAACTTATATTCCTACTTTCCAAATAAAAAGAAAAATAACCAAGAATAAAAATAAAAAGTCCTACTTCTATAAGTAGATGACTTGAACACTTCCTAAACGGGGCAAAAGGCCTCCAAAAGGGCTCTAGGGATGGTTTGGATGGGAAAGAGCATCCAAACGTTCTAGGATGTGTTGAATGGCGAAGCGGGTTTCGTTTTGAAGTTGGTGAAGCATGGTTTTGATGCTTTCACCTAGTTTTACCATTTGCTCACATTGTGAGCAAGCATGGTGATGAGTGGGTGGAAATGGGTCATTTGATGATGGTGGTGGGTTTTGGTTGATTTTGGTTTCTTGGTTGAAGGATGGGTTTGAAATGGATTCAAGCAATGTGGTTTGCAAGTCCATTGCTTGATGAAGGTGGTTTTCGACCATTCTTTGAATTTCGTCATAAGAAGGAAGAAAAGACTCAAAGATTTGAGGTTGTGAATGTGGTGGGCTAGGGTGATCATGATTTTCAAAGTATGGTTCTCCATAAAGAGGACCGTGGATGTCTTTGAAAATAGGGTGAAACAACAACGGTTTAGGTGATAGAGGTTGATCAAAATGCTCATTGTGGTCAAACAATGGGCTTGGTTTTTCATTTGGTAAAGGTGGTGGATTTGTTGATCTAGGTGGAAGATCATTAAGATCTTGCACAAATGGGTGTGGTGAAGTTGGAGGAGATCCAAATAACTCCATTGGTTCAATTTGAGGTAGGGTTGATGGTGATGGAGTTTTTGATGTTTGGATGGGTGCACTTGGCGGAGTTGGTTCAATGGGTGATTTTGTTGGTGGTGGAGTTGTGAGTTCATTTGCTCCTTTGGGTGATGGAGATGGGGATGCAAGGTTTAAAAAGTGTTCACTTTTGATTGGTGAGGAAAATTCATCCGAAGATGAAGAGCTTAGGTTGATGGTTTGGTGTGAGCAAAACGGTTTGACACTAATTCGGGCGGTTCTCCGAATGGGTCGAGGTGGTTGTGAGGTGATTGTTGACTTTGTCATTGTCAAGGTTTTGGTTTAGCTTCTTAAGAGAAGAGATTTTGATGGTGATGGTGTGATTTGAGGTGTTAAAAATGGTTTAAATTTATAGGATGGAAGAGATGTTGAAGGTAGTGTTTGGATTTGATGTTTGGCCATAGAAATTTTGAGGTTTCTAATGATTTGGGTGAGTAATGAAGGTTGTCACATCATTTGGAAGTCAATCCAATGAAGGAGATGGAGTGAGAAGACAAGGATTTGCACTAAATGCCTAGTTGTCTTGTCAAGTTGGTTGGGGTAATATGATTCACGGATTGGAAGGATCCTTTGGGAGGGTTCCTTCCTTTATGTGTGAGGGTTCCTTGAGGTGGTTATGGTTTAAATTTGGTTTTTGGCGGGAAAGTACTTCCTATTTATTTTAGGCTCTTAGAATACTCCTAATGATGTTATAAACTATCAAGGAATAAGTTCCTAACAAACAAGGTTGATTTGGGGAAGTTTTGATTTTCAAAATTTTGAAAACGGATTGAAAAAGGTCCAGGTGTACTGGCGGAACCCTAGGATAACACGGGCGGAACCCGTTTGAAGGTGCCGCCGTATCCATTGGGCCATTTCTGGGTTACCCAGAATTTTGTACTGGCGGAACCCTGGTGAAGGTACCGCCAGTTCCGCCAGACCCCAAAAAAGTGACAGTCCACGTTTTTGACCCGCAAAACGATTTTCAAATTTTCCGAAAACTCCTAAAACTAAAAATATAATTCATATCTGGTTAGGAAATGCAAAAATTGGACATGTAAACATGCATATGGTTGGACTTTGACCGGGGGCTAGCGAATTTCACTATATATAGTGAAAAATTCATAAGCTTGAATATGTGACAACAAGCCAAATGTTGTCATCCTGCATCAATGTTAGTTCATACATGTTCCAAATTGTATCAAATAACCTACCAACACATAAATCCATAA